>JBBYHL010016526.1:0-11450 GCA_038381835.1 Adansonia madagascariensis
ATACATATATATAATATTATAGTGTAAACTTTAAAAACTAAGTTAAATTATTTATATTTATAAACTTAATAAAAAAATTATTAAATTAATAAAAATTAAATTTAAAAAATATATTTTTTTAAAAAATAAAATTATAAAAAAAATATAATATAGACAGACTTAAACGGGGTTGACTATCTACTTATAAATATGGGTAGGCTTAGGCAAAATTCGATACCCATATTTTAAGCTGGACCAAATTTAAATAAATATATTTAATTTTAATACTATACTTAAATCTAATCTGATCTATGAACATGTCTAATTCAAAAATACCTAAAAATGTAAGGAATTTGCCGTTTCTCTTTTGGAGAGAAAGGGCAAGAGAAACCGATTCTTTAGCTGAAAGGGTAAATCGGGCCCTTTCTTTCGTATAACATTCTAAACTAATAAGGAAAGGAAAGGAAAATCGAAAACCAATCTTAAGAAATTTAGTCATAAAACAATATTTAGTACGGTAGGACTTGTTAATGAGCAGAGTCCAATTTAGGTCAGATCTACCTATGATGATAATATTTTAAAAGTTTATCTAAGTTTAACTTAATTTGAAATATAAATAATTTTTTTAAGTTTATTTATTTTTGTAATTAGATAGTCTATCCGTTTAGATTTGCTTATATCATTTCTTTTTATTTTTTAAATATATTTTTAATTTAATATTTAATAATTTAATATATTTTTTTAAAGTGTATGATATGACTTTTATTATAAAAATGATTAAATAAGTTAACAACAAATAAAATAAAACTATAAGTATTATTATAACATATAAATATTATTATAAAAAATATAACTTCGACTCGAAACCAAGCTTAAAATTTTTGCCTTCTTTTTAAATGAGCTTAAATTTTTTTTTAATTTTAATATTTTTATTTAAATCATCTCAAATATCATATCAATATTCGTACTTAAAAACAGGATCATACATGACACTTTCAAATGAAGCATAAAAAGATTTAAATTTTTCTATGGCATACATTGGATTAATTTGTTGAAAAGGATTGCGTTGTTTTAATTAGCCAATCTCCATCATGCAGTTTGATCATATTGACGTAGACTTCTTAACCCAATAATATAACGACTTTAATACAATTTGAGCTACGTACTTAAACCTTCAACATTCATAAGATTTAAAAAAAGGTAATATAAAAAAAAAAAACCAATAAAAATACCATTAATGAGTTGGATTCAATTGTCTATCTCAGCATAATTGATTCTAAATTCAAAGGTTACCAGTTATTCAATGAAAGAGATGATTATTTAACATGTACATTATTTAACCCAACCTTCAAAAAGTTTTCCCACCAAAAAAAAAAGAGAAAGGCACGCCTTTGAACAGTATATTGTTAGTTTAAAGAAATATCTTTAAACTTTTAATTTATTTATAAAACAAATTTTGATCCGATTCTTCAAAAGTTGATAGTTTAAAATATGTTATTGTTTGTTTGAATCGGTATTAAGATATATTTGAATGGACGATAAAATTAATATAAGTAAGATTAATAATAATAATGTAAGTAAAATTAAAATTAATAATATAATATGTATTTAAATTTAAAAATAATGATATTAATTAAATGAATTACAGCTAAAAAAAAACTTCATCATTAAAATATTGAATTAAAATATATATAATAAATAATTAAAAATTATAAAATTTATATTTATGTTAAATAATAATAAATAAAATAATATCTAAAATTAAATTGATCTAAATAAATCAAATGAAGTCGGCGTCGGATGTCAGTCAATTTTTTCAAGCTCCCCCAGCTTGGACTCGCACCAGGAAGGAATACCAAAAAAACGTACGCTTAAAGGTCACAATGGGGTACAACGCTCGCAACCACAGAACATGTTTGATTTTTTTTTTTTTTTTTTTTTTTGTCATCTTATTACCAAATGCGCCCCAAACCAAAATCGTTTAGCTCACATTTTGTACGCATATTGCGTGACTCAATTGACTTGACTCACTTCTCTCGCTGAGAATAGATAAATCTAATAATATTTGTTGTAACGCGAATTTAATGTTATATAAATATTATATAAAAATAAAAATAAAAATAAAAATATATAAATATTTTAAAATTTATATATAATATGAATTATTAATATATTAAAATATATATAAATATAAAAAATTATAAATATAATTATAATAAGATAAAATATATAAAAATAATAATAAAAAAATTTTAAAAAAATTAAAAATAAATAAAATAAAAAATCTAATTAATGAATACTTATAAATATTATTAAGGATATATTATTTTATTTAAAAAATTATATTTAATAATAATTTTCATGAAATTAAAAAAATATTATAATAATTATTTTTCATTTTTCATTTTTAACTCTTTGACGTGCGCCTTTTGGGGTTTTTTTTTTTTTTTTTTTTTAATTAAAAAAATACAAAGAAAAGGGCATCTTTTATCATTATCCGACAAAATCCAAATACTGTCACTCATTTAATTTTTGTGAGGCTCTGATTTCACTGCGAATCCAAATCAGCAGCAAAAGTCCCCAATCAATCAAACGACTCTTTCCGCAAGAGTCTCTCCCATGTAGAACCGGGGAAAAATAAATAAAAAAATAATTAAATTTTTACAAATCAGAATTTGATCTACTTTTGTTTGATTCAAAGGGATAAAACGTAAATTTAGTATTAGAGGTGGCCAAAATTTATTATAAAATTTTTAATTGATGTAAAATTTTCAGTATATTAATTTTGGTGTAATTTAATTATCTTACTTTAGAAACCCAGAAAAATAATATTTCTGCCACTATGAATCAGGTTCAACGTGAACTTGGAAATTCATTTAACTGATATCTCCATCCGGAAGCTTCAGAGGAAGTAACCCCACAGTTTTTTCTTCTTTTCTTTTCTTTTTTTTTTTTTTTAAAACTAAAAAAAAGAGTAGAATTTTTGTTTGGTTCACATTAATACTAACTTGGAAGTATGTAAAATTTCTGACTGAGACCAAAAGAAGCCAATGAGTCAAGGAACGCACGAAAGCAAGATAGTTGGAGAAGAGTAGAAGTATTACGCAAGGGAGAAAAGCATTTCTCCTTTTGGCTTTATCTCTTCTTAATTTCTCTAGACTAATACACAAGCGAATTTGGTTTATTATAGTATTTAATAATATTTACAAATTCTATCACTAAATAGAATAATGTCTTTGATAATTAGTTGCCGTGTGGTTGTTTGAGCCTGTGCCTAACTTAATCCAACAAGCCAGCCTTTCTTTGCTAGTATCTTTGAAAGAATCACACTTTTGGTATTTTTGTTCTCAAATTTGAATGCTTAGTTTTGGTGGGTTTTTGATTGTTTATTGGGGAAACGAAGAGTTCTCATAAGATGGGTTCTTTGGGAATGCTTGCCAGGAGGATTGTAAAGACTGAAATGCCTGTCATGGTCCAGGTATTCATTCAATTTTCAAATCTGGGTTTTCTTTGTTTTTGCCAATAAATCTGTTTACAGCTTAAATCCATGTACTTTTAATGTTATTATTATTTTTTTTTTTTGTAAAGGGTTTAGTGTTTTCGAAGAAAGTGTTTATTGGTTTTTGATGATGTTGAGTGTTGTTGCAGATACAGGAATTGATCCGAGGAGCTAAAAATGCGATGTCACTGGCTCAGGTTTGCTTTTTTCTATTTTACCAATGTTTTTTGTGTTTTTTTTTTTAAAAAAATTTTGGGAGAATCCTCTCTTAATCAATATTAATGCATTTAACAAGTTGTTTTTATTTGGTATTATGGATGCTGGTGGTATTGAGAAATGAAAAATGGACGGTTTATTTCTCCCGTTTTTTCGTTCTAGGTGTCTCCTTTTTGGTTTAGTAACAATTGAACAACATATTGGAAACTGAGAACAGTTTCTTTAACCTTGAAGTATATGGCGTGTTTGGCTGCAGGGTTCAATAAAATGGTTCCCTTTTTTTTCTTTCCTTCTCTATCTTGTTGCTCAGTCTTTTGAAATATGTGGAGATTAGACATGATGGCAGAAGTGCGATTGGAATGCATCCCGACAAAATAAGTATTTTTCTTTAATAGAACAAACAACAACCCAAGGCTTAAAATTCATAGTTGTCATTTCTTTTTTGCTGAAAAGGCCACAAAGCGGTTGCATTTGAAAATCTGCATATGGTTTTTAGATTCACATCTGGACTTGTTCGGTTAGATAATTGTGTTAGCTTTGATTAGATTGCATTTGTTATTGAATTGGCTTATCATTGTTGCATTTGGTTGAGGTTGAGTTGTTTTTGAAAGTTTTTTCTGCTAATTGTGCCACTTACCTTTTTTTCATTGACATAATTATAGGGAGTAGTATACTGGAAACCACCCAAACAGGCATTGGATAAGGTTAAAGAGCTTGTTGAGGACCCTTCAATTAGTCGTTATGGTGCAGATGAAGGACTTCCGGAACTTAGAGAAGCATTGATAAGAAAGGTATACTTTCAAAAGAATTTGTCAAACCTTCTAACTGTTAACATTGTGGTTCTCATGGTTGTTATCTAACAATGTGAACTGTAGACTGGATTCTTTCCACTATTGTATTTAGCAATATATGTCACTTAGGCCTCTTGCCAGACTTTGGCAAAGCTTATAGGGGCTGTAACTTTGATTGATTGGAACAGGATTGATGGCTAAACCAAGCTTAATTGTTCAATTAGCCAAACGGCAGACCAAGATTAAGATTTCTGCTCTTGTCCTGTAGGAGTAATAATCAATATATGAATAACTGTTATTTATATGTACTATATCTATCAAGTTTTCCTACCCTCTAAATGCTTATCATTATCAAAATGTTTTTACTCAAGAGAAGGGTCATGTTTACAACGGGATGTACATTTTGAAACAATGTATGGGAAATAAATTAGACAAAATTAGTCTTGGAAAAGAAAGATAAATCTCAAAGATGATTTTATTTCTATGATAGATATTTGTTAAAATATGACAGGAATAGGACAGATTGCACTAGACAACAAGCCACGGTAAAATAACTTTTCAAAGTTGTTGCTTCTTCCTGCATTTATGTGTTTGGAGTTTTGGACTCTGTCCTCAATTTCCCCCTAAAGTATTAAAGCTTCAGCTTTAGCTCCCCTATTGGCCTTGTCTTGTTAGATTTGTGCGAGTCTTGATCGACTTGCCAAAGTCACTTCTCTACAATCTGTGTACACTGTTAAATTTTAACTTGGGGATTATTACCTTGGTTCTTTTTCTTGACCTGTTATTCTTCTTGAGACTATCAAGCATTGGCCCGTCTATGTTAGTTGGCTATGATTGTCCTTTGTAGTGTCATAATTGTCTCTGTTTTGCACAAGTATCCTCTTCAACCACCTTCATATTGCTCAGATGCTGCTGCTCTATCTACTTAGAAGTGCTGATGTCGTCACTGCCATCTTATACACCAATTTCTTATAGTTTTATGTGATGTTGAAATTTATACTTTAAACCCTACGTTCATGTAACTAGAAAGTAGTACAAATATGCTGTAAAATGATTCTCTTTATTTCAGTGCAGTTGCATCAAGAGAATAATTTGCACAGGTCTTCAGTGATGGTTACTGCAGGAGCAAATCAGGTAAATCTTTAGTGCCATATACAATTTCTGCCGTTTATTCATATTGAAGGTATTGAGAGACAAATTGCAACTAAGTAGGTGGTATGTGCGTTACATATTTCTTTTATGTCACTTTTATCGTGAGATTAGTTGTAGAAGTTGCTATATGATTCACTTGCTGCTTAATTATTCATGTATACTGCTTCCTGGCGGTTTCTTGGTTTTCTAATTTGATGTGTTCTGATTTTTCACATATATAGGAGCTTCTTTTGCTTAGTCTTTTGGACTTAGTATGTTACTGTTGGAGTTGTAGGCCAATGTTGTAACATGGCATCTTCTGAGCCATATTAGAAGGCCATGTTCAAGGTCAAATTGGATGTCAGGAACCATAGTTATGGAGTTTGAGGAAATTTTTTGCCATTTAACTTGCCACCTCTGCTTTTATGTCAATTTTAGAACAATTGAATGAATTCTGGAGAAGTGACTCCTTACCATGACATTCTGCAACAAAAACTAATTTTGGTTGCTTCCATGGTAGAGTGGATTAAAACTTTTGAGCTCAATAATTTGAACTTGAATGCATGATCTGCCTCCCTAGAGTCATACATTTGCTGTGTTTATTATAATACTCTTCTAACCTTTTTCAATGCACCATGGATGGTAATTTCATTCTATTGTTGGTTTAAAGTGTAAAGCTACGTTTATTTTTCTTGGTCAAATGTATCAACCATATCTCACAGGAAAGCTCAAACTAAAACCTTTTCTTTGTAACAGGCATTTGTGAATCTTGTTCTCACACTGTGTGATGCGGGGGATTCTGTAGTCATGTTTGCTCCGTACTATTTCAATGCCTACATGTCCTTCCAGATGACAGGCGTCACGAAGATACTGGTGTGTCCTTGTAATCCGAAGACTCTTTACCCAGATGCAGGTCCGGGTCATGCTAAGCTGTTCATCAAGTCATCTTTTAATTGTTCATTAGAGCTTTTGCATGTGTTTTAGGGGTAGTGTAAGTTCTTTAATGACGTTCTCCAGATTATTGGAGGGAAAAAAAAAAAAAAAAAAAAGAAGACATTTTGATTTGTTCACCTCCTGCTGAGGACTTGCATTTGTTGGCTTTATTTGTCTTGTTTGGACAAATAAGGGCACAACTTAGAGCCTATTTTCAATGGTTTTGCTGTTGTTCTGATCCTGTCTACTGTATAAATTTGAAGTTACATAAGCGGTTGATTTTACTTGGAGGAGCTTATGTGACCATTATGATTTAGCAAAAGGGCAATATGTTTGCATGCATAACGGAGCAAATGATGTAATATTATTTGGAGCAGGAGTATCATGTGCATTGTTTATTGGTATTGTCTTCATTTTCAGACTGGTTAGAAAGGACATTGCTGGAAACCAAGCCTGTTCCAAAGCTTGTTACTGTTGTTAATCCTGGCAACCCATCTGGGACCTACATTCCTGAACCGCTACTTAAGGTCTCTCTCTCTCTCTCTCTCTCTCTGTGCGTGTGTGTGTCATGAGCCTATTTAAGTGGGTTCACATTTTTGTGTGCGTATCTAAGGGTGTACTTCTGCTAGATCAGGTTTTCTGGAAAAACTGGTTCAATTTTTCTTGTTTTACTTTAAACTTCTTTAACTATTTCTTTTTTCTTGTTCCTTAAAATAGAGGATCTCAAATCTATGCAAAAATGCTGGTTGCTGGCTGGTTGTAGATAATACATACGAGTAAGTCTCTTCATATTTTGTTATAGAGGCATTCCATGTTATGGATCTTAGTGTTATTTCATAAAATGCCCTGCATCCTGACAAAGATGTTGAATTCTGATAGTTGAACATTTAACTGACATGTAAAATGAATAAATTTTAGAAGTCACTCAACATTAAATTGGATATTGTGTTATACATACAGTCTAGATTAAGCAAAACTATCGTTGAAACTCTGTTTTCAGGCGCTAGAATTATGTCACTTTTTAGCTTAAAAAGCTTTAAAATGAAACTATCCTTGCAATCTTATCTTTGGGGCCATACTCCTCCTATTTCTCCTTTTCCCATGGATTATGATCTGAGCATTAGTTTTTCAAGATAAATATCTAGATGGCGAAGGATCAATGAAATCTGGAGGATTAGAAATTGATAACCAAATCCTTTTCGGATAGTTGATGATTTACCATGGATACAGGATACAGCTGCAATTTTAAGTGTTCTTTAATTTCTTGGCATTTAACTAAGCAATGTTTTTAGATTATTTCCCTGAGTGTGCATTGTAGAAACTCATGATTCGATATCATCTATGACAACCCTTATGCAGATATTTTATGTATGATGGTCTGAAGCACTCCTGTCTGGAAGGAAATCACATAGTCAACATATTTTCTTTCTCAAAAGCCTATGGGATGATGGGATGGCGAGTTGGATATGTAAGTAAGAACATTGCAAGAAAAGACAAATTTTTTTTTTCCACAAGATAGATTGTATAAATCTTTGGTTGTCAGATTGTTCATCCAGAAAATTATTGTACGATGATAAAACCATTTCTGTTTTTCCTTTTTTCTTAATCTTAATGAATTTTGTATTTCTTTTCTTGCTCAGTGATATTCACCTCTAAGTTCTACAAGCAATTACCACAATTTTGGGTGATATTATATTGCCAAATTGAACGAACTTGTTACAATCATAATACTTTATATATATATATATAATTCATTCATGGAAGAACACGATTAAATACACACACATACATATATAAAATTGGACTAGTTAAACATGCTGTAACTTGGATTTGGTACCTTTAGGTACTTGGGTTGGTTTCTTGTCCTTGAGATAAGGTCTTATTGGCAAAAATAATTACTTTCTGAGGAATGCTGCTAATCTAGTAGATTTCATGGAGGCCTTAGCAGCAGAAAGAAAACAAGGTAAAAGACTGATCTTAATCAGGGGAAAGAACTGTTCCCCTCTTTAACATCCGAAAAGGGTAAAAAAAAAATACTTTGATTTGAGGACTATACTAGTCGAAATTGTTTTATCTTGTACCTATCATATTCTTCATAATTTACTAGTAAGTATTTGTATCTATTTTTTTGTGCACTTAGTCACAGCTTGTATGGATGCCTGCAGATTGCATACCCCACGGAAGTGGAAGGCCTTGCAACTCAACTTCTGAAGGTTCAAGACAACATACCTATCTGCGCTTCAATACTTTCCCAGCGGCTTGCCTTTCACTCTTTAGAAGTTGGACCCGAATGGGTTCATGAACGAGTCAAAGAACTTGCAAAGAATCGTGAAATAGTTGTAGAAGCACTCTCCCCATTGGGGGAAGGTGCTGTGCAGGGTGGAGAAGGTGCAATTTACTTGTGGGCAACTCTACCGGAGAAATACGTTGACGATGTCAAGGTTGTTCACTGGCTTGCTAACAGGCATGGGGTGGTTGTGATCCCGGGAACCGCATGCGGGTCCCCAGGGCATTTGAGGATTTCCTTTGGTGGGCTTATGGAGGATGACTGTAGAGCAGCTGCAGAGAGGCTGAAAAGAGGATTACAAGAATTGGTGAAAGATGGAATTGTGCAGTAACTGTATTTCACATTTAATTGAAAGTACAGCGTTGGATCCTTCCATTCACCAGTTTAACATTTAGAACTGCTTGATCCGAATAATTGGAGGGCGTCAACCTTCTAAATTGCTCAAAATTAGACCTTCAGCTTCAGTTATCAGTTATATAGACTGGAAAAGTATGTAAATCGCGCAGATTGATGTTTAATATGTGCAAGCAATATACAGTTTTTGAAGTGCGGAATTACATTTTAAACTCCAAAGTCTTAATGTTGGCAATGCCATGAGAGTGTAACAGTGTCCGTAAGGTGTTGCTATACTTCCTGCCTAGGAAAGTTGATGATGGGAAAAATGATCAATCTTATATTATGCTAAACATCTTTGATGGTAGTTCAGTTTTATTTTTTTTTTTCTGTTCACGAAGTTGTCATTTCGCTTTTTGTTTTTCTTATGGACAGCATTTTCCATGTGTCATCCAGTTAGTATTTCTAAAACAGCAGCATGTTCTTGGGAAAGTTAGAATCAGGTTAAACATTCTTATCTGACAAAGTAGACTGCAAGGTGAAAACCGGAAACAAAAAGAATACATTACTATAATCTTTATTGAAGTGAATGGATTGGAAGCTTGATTATTTAATGAGAAATTCAGAGGTTTAAACGTCGCCCTCGAAGCTCCCCTTTCCACAAATCTCAACTGAAAACAAGAAAAGGGAAGACTTTGTTCTTCAATTTAGAAACCCTCGATTTTTTTTTTTTTTTTTGGTGAAATCAAAATGGCAAGGAATTCACTAGCTGGATGACAAGATCTCTTTAAGTTGGCTCGAGAATACCCTCTCGAAGGCCTCTATGACACTTCCATTATCTTCTTCGATGTCGCCGTTGCTCAGATCAACAAGTATTTTTCTTCCATTTTTTGCTTTCATCTCATTTTCTGTAATTCCTGCCCACCACAAATTTTTTTCTATCTTTTTCGGCTTTAAATTTGGAATTTTTATACTGCATCTTGTCAATGGTATACACGAAATATATGGGAAAAAAAACCAAGTATATGACACAATGAATAAGTAGCTTGATATGTTTGCAAGTGACCTTCTTCAAAAAAATTGATATTTTTGTTAATTCACTAAAATTGTTAATTTTTATTATGCATTTAGACATCCAGCCACGCCTGATGACCCGCTAATTCGTGCGAAATGGATGAGTGTAAAGAAAGCACTATCAGAGGGGACAGAAGTTGTGAAGCAATTGGATGCCGAGAGAATGTCATTTAAGGAAGCTTCCAATGGGAAGCGTCCTTCTTCGCCACCTATTCGTGCTAAGTCGTCTTTTGTGTTCCAACCATTAGATGAGGACCTGACTTCAGCTGGTGCTCCAATGGATGATCCTGATGTGTGGAGGGCTCCAAGTCCGGATGTTACAAGTCGAAGACCTGTGCGGGCTGGTCAAGTGGGCATGAGGAAATCACCGCAAGATGGGACTTGCGGTCATGGTAATACTAGAACAGATAGAAATGGCCATGGTGCAAAAGCTGGTGGTTCGAGTAGAACTAACACAGGGTCAGAGCATCTACCACTGGGAAGAAGGGTATTGGTTCGGGGAAATCTAACAAAGGAGATTCAGCAGCAAGTTGACAAAAAGTTCGCAAGTTAATTTTAACTTATTACTGTCTTCGGAGTTTCAGATTTCACTCTAAAGCTTGGCATGTTTAGGGTCTCTTGTCATGCTTATGGCAAATTTGCTATTAATATCTGAAACCTCTTTAATGTGATTCCAAATAACTATTTTGACATGAACAGTGTTTTCTATTTTTAAGTTAAATGAGTTTATTTTGATGTTCTCAACCTTTTGGTGATTGATTTGCTTATGCAATTTTTTTTGAATGGTGATGCTGAAGATGGAAAGTTAAAGAGGTCGCAGTATGAAGGACCTGATGTAGATTTGGCTGCAATGTTGGAAAGGGATGTTTTAGATTTTGACTGAAGCAAAAAGGCTTTCAGAGGAAGCTGTTGTTCTTCCTTTCTGGATGCCTGAATATTTTCAGGTACTTGCTGCGGTTGCAGCTGAATTATCATTAGGGTATCATTTGGTAGAGGGCATTATATACTGCCAGATCAATTCTTGTTTCTGTCACATAATACGATGTAAATACTAAATATTTTATTTCTTTTGACTTCATTGGCTTGATTTTGCATTCAATTAAGGAATATAATGACAGGAATCTAGTCTATTTTTTTTGTATACATTTTAGGGACTATGGAAAAGTCAATTAAGACAGTTTTGTTTCCAAAATTCTAGAAAATTACA
>JBBYHL010016557.1:0-11449 GCA_038381835.1 Adansonia madagascariensis
CAACTCCCAAACCCAAACGGTGAATCTTTGCACTACGTAGACCACGGGATCGATGTTTTGAGTTTCGTAACTCAAAATATGGGTTTCAATAGGCATCCAATCATGCCTAGCCTAAAATGATCGATGGCAACTCCAAACGTTGGCCATTTCATGATAGTCATTCAAGGCCAATAAGATGAGTGATTCGCCTTGTGGTCCCCTTCATTTTATCACAAGTCAAGAATATTTACTTTTTCGTTCTTATCACATCACGAAGGAAAAGTCTCGATCAAGAAGACACTCCTAAGTCAAAAAAATATTTTAAGTCGTATGCACCCATAGATCCGCGATGATCCACCCTTGGGGTACGCTATGATAGACAATAGTCTTTTTGTTTTGAAAAGTTTTATGGCTATTTAGACTACTGTTCCTTATTTAGTTTGCATCTTGACTGAACCCTTTGACATTTTTGTTTTAGCTTACTTGGACTTGCTATAATTATTAGTTAACCCCCATAAAATTGGCTAAAGAAAACCATTTCTTTTGCACTAGACAGGTGTCACCATGTACCCTTTTACCTTTGAATGATCTAGAGAAAGTATGAGCAACTTAAAAGATATATATGGTGGTATGGTTAAGACTTTGGGTTATTCCCTTGATCAAGATTTGAATTAGACATAGTAATATGAAGAGGAGAGAGATCGTCGCACAAATCGCTCCTCCAATTGGTCTCAAAAGGTTGCCAAAAAATGGCCATAAATTTAGAGTCACCACCGATCATTTTAGACTAGGCATGATCAGATGCTGATTGAAATTAGCATTCCAAGTTACAAAACTAAAAACACCAATTTTGTGGTCTACAAGGTTCAAAGATTCATCAATTGTGTTCGAGAATTGGTTACGCATAGGGAAAGAATAGCACTACGATACCCGAAATTGGTACCTGCAAACTATATCTCACATTGCTTTTGATTTAATCGATTTTATTTTATTATTATTTTAATATAATCCCTTTTAATGTATGGACTTCTATGAAAACTATAGATATAGGTTTTAGAAGAAAATTTATATCACCTATGAGCCTAGGGGATGTGAAGAGCATAAGGATTTTCAGTGATAATAATTTCTAATTAAATTTTAAAAATTCAAATATTTCGTGTTAGGCATTGGAGAGATACTAACACAAAGCACTACCTTGTAATTTTTGAAAATATTTTTGAAATATGAATGCACAATGGTCCCTATAAAAGGGAAACACGTTAGTAATACAAAATAGAATATTTCACATAAGAACGATCACACACAAAACATGAAGAAAAGAAGGGAAAATTATTGAAGAATAATCGGGATGACAACTTTAAGATATGTTTGGATTTGGCAAAAACTTAAAGGACAAAAAAATTAGTTTTGATTAAAATGACCTGTGATGTTTAGGAGAAAAATAAGATTTTTGATAAAAAACGAGGTTAGAAAATTCCCTCAAAAAATGGGTTAGAGTATCCCCAAAGGTGAAATTTTCTTATCTATTAAAAAAGGGGTTTTGATTTGTAGTCTCAAGAACATCTGACAGAGGAAAAATCTAAGTTTTGAATAAGAAGCGAGATTAAAGTATCCCTTTAAAAAATGGGATGGAGTATCTCTAAAAACGAAAATTTTAATATTTATGGACAAAAGGAATATTTTGGATAAATTGTATTTTAAAAATAGAACCTGAAAGTTCGAATAAAATTATCCTCTTGTTTAGCCTTGATCTGCGTTGTGTTATATTACGTGACCTCATGATGAGTCAATTAGGTACATTTCAAGAAGTTCAAACATCTCGATAAAAGTGGTCAAGAAAGTTGGGTTGATTTTAATTACAAAAATAAGGGACAACATTTTGCTGTCTCATTTCCTGAATTTGTTTTGGGTAAATTCTGAGGTGTTCGGAATCAAGCGAGGTACTAATTGGAAAGGTGACTTGATAAGGTTTAATATAAAAATTTTTCAAAAATCCTAGAAAATCACTTTCTAGGTGGAATTAATTTTTAAAATTAGGTTTGTTTTGACACTAGCAGCCTGTGTAGGGGAAAAGGCATAGTAGATTTTGGAAAATCATTTTGGACTTATTCGGTATCATTAAATTGCAAATTATACATTTCTAAAAAAGGAATTTCAAGAAATTTTTGGGAAAAATATTTTAGAAAATTTAGAAAGAACATTTGGTTGGCCGAATGGCCCAAACATAATGTGGTTCGCTAGTTCTAGGGGTTTCAAACAACAAAGGTTCAAAAAATCATAACTCTCTCATTCAGAATGATTCAAGTGCCAATAAGACACCATTGGAAACGTAATTCGATGCTCTTTCATGCTAACATATTGGAAAATTCCAAAAAAAAAATTATGTTTGGTCTTGAAAACAATTTTAATAATGGGCACAATGTTGTTAGAGCAAAAGCATGGGAATTTTTTAGGTAGTTTTTGGTTTCTCAAGACTTGATTCAAGCCAAGGACGTCCAAACATCTGTGACAAAAAGGGATAAGTGACACATTTATCACAAATTCAATCCATAATCCTAGAGTAGGTTGGGATGATAAAATAATCTGTTGACCATACAACTAATAAGGGTAGTGAATTCAAGATCAAGGCAAAATATTTTAACAAAAAAAGGGTTTTTTTTCTAGGAACATGGCATTTTATTTAACCATGAATCTAGGGTTGGAAAGCTTAGTTTTTTTCCCAAGATGGGAGGGCCGCTTTATTGAAAACATGAAATCCATGCTAGTCTCTATCTATTGAAGGTATCATAGATTTAACTTAGGGCTTTTTTTGAAAATCAAATTTTAAAACAAACTTGACAAAAATGTTATGAATGAAATATAACATGCATAACAGTGAACATGAGCAATACATTAAAGCAAACAAAGATGATATTTTGGCAATGAAAAAACTGGCAAAAATGTAAAATGATGACAAGTAAGATGCATGAGAATGTTAGCATAAATGTTGGTAAGAACATGTTTAAACAAGGAAAAAAATATGTTGGAATCTTCAAAAATACATTTCGTTTCATGAAACCTACCAAGATTTAAGAAATATGCATGAATATGCTCAAAACATATTAGGGTGAACATTCAAATATGAGATGAACATGTAAATGTAGATCAACATGTAAATATAGATGAAACATGGCAAGAAATGCATGAACAGGGGCTATTTTGATGATGGAAATAAAGAATGGCATTTTTGACCATCCAAGCAACATCAAGGCATCAAGAAAATCATCAAGCCTAAGACTACCACAACTAAGTCCATAATATTTTAAAAGGCTCATAGTAACAAAAAAAACCACTAGGATGATGAAAATGCTAAAAGTCAGAGTATAAATAGAGCAAAAGGGAGAAAATATACTAAATGTTTCAAGCTTTAGCCTTTTTCTCTGAATAGCAATTTTTAACTCATTTTTTTCCTTTTTTTTGATGTTGAACAGAAAGAAAATGATAAAAAAATGAGCTTTTCAGTCAGGATATGGATGAAAGGGAGTTTCAAGAGGAAATATGAATGGAATCGAGGCTTTAGAAGGAATTTTAATAGTGGTTTTAAGAAGCTATGGGAATAAAGAAAAGTCCTTAGTTTTTCTTATGGCTTGGAATATTAAGGGAATATATGGAAGTGAATGCCTTCTCTATGTTGTCTAGGGTCTTTTTTTCTTTATGTCTGCATATGTATCTCTATATCCTTCTCAGCTAAGCCAAAGTTGCATATATAGCCATTTGACTATGAAGAAAAAAGTGCAAAAAACATGGGCATTATGGGGTTTTTCTGCATGTACATTATGCAGAGGCAAGGTATTGTGCTCAGCTACCATTCAAACTCATTGATTTGCTCAACAAAAATAACAGATCAAGGCCACTTTATGAGTGCCATGCAATTTGCATCATGTCACAAAATGTCCTTTGTTATTGGCTATTTGTGTTTGAAAATATTGTCTAAATCCAATCACAAGCCTAAAGCTAAGCCTGGTATGAATTTTGATGATTTTTGGTGTAAGAAACATGTTTGAATTGGATATTCAAATCAATGGTGCAACAGTAGAAAAATGGCAAGATTTGGGTAAAAATGCCTTAGTGTATCAATATAAAGCATCTTGCATCAATACATAAGGTAATTTTTGCCAATGAAAATCAATACAATGAAGCATGTATCAATACCAAGAGCTAAAAAAAGTTTCCAATCTCAAAACTTAGAGGTATGTATCGATACTCCATGGGCTTGTATCGATACTCCATGGGCTTGTATCAATACTCTTACTTGAATATCGATACATTTTGCCAAAAATCACAATTTTAGTTATTGCTAAGGTCTGTATAGATTTAAACATTAAGTATCAATTCTATTCATTAGATCTCGATACCAAACCCTCTTGTATCAATATTACATGTGAAAATTTGAATTTTTAGCTGTGTAAGAGCTTGGTATCAATACCTATGCACTGATATGACTTGTACATACTTGTGGCTCTCTGAATTACCTCTTTTTAGTCAAAAATAATGAGAAATTGACCTGTACTTCTAAGGACGCTTAAAATATTGTCTTCAATACCCTAGATGATGGCTTCTGATGCTTTAGATGATCCCAGAACAAAATGAGGTATCTATAATAGCTTTGATGTTTTTATTGTCCTATTATTATTTTGCTAATTATTGGCTTTATATCTTTGTTTGATATTTAAAAATAGTAGGACATGATTATTGGTATGTCATGGAATATCTTAAGGCCTGAAACTATTAAGTCAATCTTTTGCCTCTGGCATGCTATTAGAAACAAAACATACTAAGAATTATTGGAAATATGATGTAGATGGGTAAACATAAACAATTAAATCACTTTAAGGCACAATGAATTGCTTTCTTTAAAGAGTTATTTGCCTTTATTCAAAGTTTACTAACTGGTCTAGGTAATAACATTCCCAAGATACAACAAAGCCATATGAGTTCTGTAATTAGTAATATTAAAGAATTTTCTAATTTTTTATTCTCTCTAATAAACTCTAGTAATTTGGAATTGATTTGGAATGAATGTTTTGACAATTGGGGTTGATATTTACACGCCACTAAAAGACACAATCAAAGAGAAAAAAACATAATTTATAAGTCTTTTCATAAACCATTGCAAGTACCATTGGCTATAAAGATGCATTCTTTCCTCCAACAAGTGCATCATTTCATCCAACAAATACATCATTTCATCCAAATAGGCCTATGTAGTTTTTATCAAAAGTGATTATTGGATGCCTATAAAATATTAATATAACATAAGGTACAATTACAGCAATCCTTCACTAGGCTACAATTCTAAAATATTATAAACTATACAATTATGCATAAAGGAAAGGTATCGTTAGATTTGAACCTTCCATTAGTGTAAACTTATTAAAGTTTTAATGAAGTAATCGGTGGCTAGTCACTTAAAGAATTACTCTTATGTTAAAGTCAAATAAATCACATATATAACCATATTTAAAGAAAAGAATAAGAGCTTTTGAATTGCTTTAGCACTATTATGGTGATGTGCTTATCCAATTCATGAATATTTACAAGAGTAAAACAATTAAACTCTTGTTAGGAGTGCACCACTTCTATATTCATATAGATAGAATTGAACAATAATATAATTATTGATCTATTAAGAGTTCAACCCATCCCCATAAACAATTCAATGCTAAACCCTATTTTCTTAGTGCCTAATCATTAAAGTAGCTTATTATTACCCTTTAAACCTTAAAACTAATTATTATTAGATAGTATAGAATTTCTATCACCAATGACAGTTTCAATAGAGGTTTTACTTCCATTTTAGTAGCGATATCTTTTACCATATCTCTTAACAAACCTTTTGTCAATGGGTCTACTAAATTGTTACTTAACCTAACATAAGTGATGGTGACTATACCATCTCTTATCAATTGTCTTACATACTTATATATCAAGCTAACGTGTCAAGACTTCCCATTATAAACCTTGCTATAGGCTTAAGATGTGGTAGATTCACTGTCATAGAATATGGAAATGGTTGACATAGGTTATAGCCATAACTTAATATCTAATAGTAGATTACTTAGTCATTCTAATACATTTTCTTGCTGCTATCTAAGCTATAAATTCGACCTCCATTGTTAAATGAGATAGTTAAATTTGCTTTTTAGAAGCTTAACTAATAGCTTCACTATTTATGGTAAAAATCCAACCTAAAGTTTATTTGTTGTCACTAAAACTTGTGATCCAACTTGCATCTAAATATCTTTGTAGTATAATGGGATAATCACCATAGAATAATCCTAAATTTATGGTTTTTTTAATTAACCAAAAATTCTAAGGATGAATTTCCAATTGTTTGTACTAGTTTATTTGTAAACCTTGATTTACATACAATAAATGTAATATTGGGTCTTGTGAAATGCATTGCATATATCAAGCTTTTCATTAATCAAGAATATTCTAGTTGGTGCACTCCTTCACCTTTTATTTCTGGATAGATGAACACTCAAGATCCATCAGTGTTTTGATAGTGCTATTGTCATCTTTAGAAATTTTGTTGAAAATTTTCTCAATATAATGAGATTAGGACAATATAAATCTATTAGATGCCTAGAAATTTTGATTCCTAATATGACATCCATAACACCTAAATATTTCATGTCAAACCATTTTGTTAACATGTACTTTGTGGACTTAATTATGAACTCATTACTACCAAAGATCAACATGTCATCTACATATAGACTATAATAGCATAGCTCTTCTCAACATTTTTCAATAGACATACTTATCAACCTAGTTGATTTTAAAGTTATTTGTCAACATAACTTTGTCAAAATTTTCATACCATTACTTAGAAGCTTGCTTGAACCATACAAAAACTTGACAAATTTACATACTTTATTTTCTTTCTTTAATAAAATACCCCTCAAGTTATTGAATATAACACTTTTCATCAAGATCACCATGTAGAAAAGCTTTCTTTACATCCATTTTATTCTATCTAGTTAATAACAACAATTGCTATTAAAGTTTATATGGATGTTATTCTTGATACAATTAAGTATGTATCAAAATCATCCGCACCTTGTTGTTTGTATCATTTAACAACAATCCTAGCTTTGTATTTATCAATAGCACCATCAGCTTTCATTTTTCTCTAGAAAATTTCATTCACAGCATATTAGTCTTCTTTTAGAACTCGTTTTACTCTTAACAACATCATAAATTGCTAATCCTATGGATAAGGTCTTGTCTACTATTTTGTATTGGGATAGTCATGACAGCACCAAAAGCATGCTAATACTAGGTCATGGCACTCTCCCCGACTTAATATGTTGATGCCTTCATTAACATCAAGACCACACTCATGTTCCCTTATTGCATAAAGTTGACATTTCCCATATGTCCCTATTTAAGCCTCAAGGATTGGGCCATGATCTTATCAAATAAGGCATCGAACATAATGCTCTTTCGTGGTTGTAGGTATTGATTCAATCCACATCGATTTTAGGTCATATCTAAATCTTTATAGGATCATATATTACTACTTTAGTAATATGCACCAACACTTCGAAGTATTTGAAAGAAACTCATTTCATTCCATAATTATATGAGTTTTTTGTGAAGTACTTTAGTAAGTATATAATTAGCAATTTTGAAACCGAATATCTTTATCAAGACCACACATTAAAGATACATAGCAAATACCCTTCTTGCTATAAAAAATAGAAATCTAGAAAGACTTGTTCAATCTTTTCTTTTAATCAATCGTACATAGATATTAAATGATCTAAGTTTGCATTCAATTATCAAGGGACCTTATTACCTTTGTAAAGCTGAATAAGGCTTAAATTTCGTAAAGCATAATTGGCTCATAGTAGAGGAAGATATTTACCAATTACATCCAATTAGGAAAAAAATGGCTCAATGGGTTAATGTCTTAATTGAACCATCACTCTTTTTATTGTGCATGGACATTCTAGTCACTTTATTTAACCATAATAGATGAAAATTTTGTTAGTGTCAGAGTTATTTTTAAGCAAAGTCACCAAAGTATATATAAAGAATAAAAACATACCTTGTTTGAAAATTTGTTGTCACAAAAACAAATTTGCAAATAAAAGAAACTTGGAGATAACTTGCTTCGATGTTCAACATGATAATAAGAAACATCATCTTATCCTTCCATAAATTAAAGTTAGTGCCATCAACTTGATCCAATTTCACAAACTCTTGATTCATCACTTTGTAAATGGTATTCATCTCCTTGACCATCTCTAATAATGAAAGGAAACTCTAGGCTAATGCTTATAAAAAAAAACATAAAATATTTATCTAAATTAAATATATGCAGAAGAAATGAACAAAAGAGACCTAAATTTCCCCTGAATTTAGGTAAAGATGTACATGTTGATTTTAACAGTTTGAAACATACATCTGATAGAGATCTTACCTACTCCAAGACTTGTAAATCTAAGTCTGCAGATCCCTACATGTTCGTTACCATGGCTTGGTTACTTTGATTTTTCTTTTGAAGCCACAAGTAGCATAAGTGTCTTGCCTTTAATGGTAATCCACATGGATGTCTATTAGAGCCTTCATAAGGTCCGATGGTTTTCTAGTGCTAGCCAAAAAGCTTTAGAAGCTTTAACCAAAAGGTAGGATATAGCTAATTTCAATCTCACATAACCAATAACAATTTTAAGAAGCTAAAGAAGTTACAAAGATATGAGATAGGGCTGCAAAAAGCTCGTAGAAATATGGCAAAGGCAATATCTTGCCTTCTATACATGGCAGCTACTTTTTTCATGATAGAAGACAAATTTTCTCATTCTTTCTAGATCAAGAACAAGTCTAGATCATTAAACATGGAAAGTGGCACATAGTGCTAAAAGCTAAGGTTTGTGCCAACCTAGCTTAGAGATTGGAAGGAATGGCGGCTAGGGTTTTTTGATAGCCAAAAAGTATATTAGCCACCTAATAACTCTTATAGATGTATATTTATATAGCTAAAATTAGGTTAGGCTTAACTAATAAATCAATTCCTACCAAAGCCAATAGGTTGAGCCACATTTGGTATTTCCATAAAGATCTAGCTAAACTTTTTTACTTAGTCTATTTAGGACTAAGCTCAAGCATTAACTATTTAATATCTTAGCTTAATCCAACACCAATAGGGCTCACCACTATTGTCCCTAACTCATATAAATTCTAAATATAATTTGCTCAAAACAAGGCCCACTTGACTTAATAATTAAGGTTTTTAGGCCAACCCTTATTTACATGCAAGAAGATTTAACTCTTAATTAAATTTCTCAACTAAGTAAAATAATTTTACTTCATGTAAATATTATTAAATAATTATCTAATCTGCTAGAAATAATTATTTGGCCCAAAGCCAAGATATCCCTATTTAAGTGCCTATTATTAAACATGATCTTGATAAAACGTTCTTATCTTTATTACCATATTGTCGCAACGTACCCTGGGGTGGATCCTCATGGATCTATAGGTGCGCATAACTTAAAATATTTTTTTGACTTGAAAATGTCTTCTTAACCGAGACTTTTCTTTCGCAACGTGATGAGAACGAGAATGTATAGGTTCTCGACTTATGATACAGTGAAGGGGACCATAAGATGAATCCCTCATCTTATTGGTTTTGGATGACTATCATGGAATGGCCAACGTTTGGAGTCGCCACTGATCATTTCGGGCTAAGCATGATCGGATGCCTATTGAAACCTATGTTTTGAGTTACAAAACTCAAAAAATTAATCTCGTGGTCTATGTAATGCAAAGATTCATCATTTGGGTTTGGGAGTTAGTTACGCCCGATGAGGAATGAACCTCTTCATGATGCCCAAAATCAGTACTGTACTAGCTATGTCTTTCTTGGTTTCAATTCTTTCAATCTTAACTTGTCCTTATTTTGATATAACCCCTTTTAATGCATGAATATTAGAGAAATAATCTAGGTTTTGATGAAAAGATTTAATCTTATATACATCCTAAAGAGATGGGAAATATAGAGATCTTCAATAAAATGACCTCTAAAATTTATTTTAAAAATAGAATGTTCCCCTTTGGGCACTGAAGAGATACCTACATGAAACATTACCTTTAATTTTATTTGAAATGTTTTGAAAACATGAATGTAAGTAATCATCACAAAGAAATCATGTTAGTAAGGCAATAAATGAAGTAACATAACATGGATCATTCAATGCAATGATAAAGAAAGGAATGGACTACTAGAATTTATCTCGCAATTGGCATCGATTATTTGGGAATAACCAAATCAACAATTGTTGAGATGCATATGGATTTCTTGATTAAGCGAAGTTTGTTTGGCATATTGATGAAAGTCCAAGAAGGAGAAAATTTTAATTGAAGTTGAAAGACAAGGTGAGAGTATCCCCTTAGAAAAATGGGGTTGGAGTATCCTTGTGGATGGCAAATAATTTTTGACAAAGGAAGATTTTTAAATCTTGACAATTTTAAGAAACAGGGTTGGAGTATCCCCTCGAAAGATCAGAGTTGGATATCCCCAAAAGTGACACATCTGACACTTTTTAGAGAAGTCAAGTGGGAAGACTTAAATTGACAAAACTTTGTGATTTGGAAAATAACTGAGCATTTTGACCACTTTTGGCAAAAAAAATTATTGTGAATTAGGATGGGAAAGATGTAAAATGTGTTTGTGCCTTGATATAAGCCTATGGGAGATCAAAGCATGTTCTTGAGTCTGATGGGGTGATATAGAGACATTCAAATGTCTCGAGGCAAAATTTGGGAAAACAACTTAATTTTGACTATAACCGAAAATAGGGGACAAAGCAAAGTAGAGGGTATTTCTTATTTTTTTATGTTTACGAGTCCAAACTCAAGTTATTGACATTCGAACGTTTATGACTGAAAGGAAAGAGTGGCATGAGCATCACGAACTCATTTGTACAGCCCCGGAGTAATTTAGGATGATGAAACAGCCCGTTGATTATACCACTCAAGGTATTGACTCAAAAAAGGCATAAACATTTAGGGAATAATTGTAAGACTATTTTCGTTTGAAAATCAGGAGATTTGAGTTTGTTTAACCAAGATTCCAGATCTGGAAACTTTAATTTTCCCTAAGATATTTTGCTAACTTTGAGGAAAATGCTAAGTCCATACTAATCTTTATTGGTTGAGGTTAACATGCTTGGCTTGAGGGGTTTTGAAAATCAATTTTTGATAACCATTAAACATGCATTTTGACAAAGGGAAAACTACAAACATACAAAGGGATGGCACATAACATGAATGGAGATGCTAACTTTACCAATGGTTTAGACAAAGAAAATGTTATGCATTGTGCCAAGAAAATGCTATGAATGCTAAAAATGGTAATGATTCATGCAAGTTAATGTATAAATGTGCTTGAAATGTGTTAGGCTAATGATTCATACAT
>JBBYHL010016610.1:0-11443 GCA_038381835.1 Adansonia madagascariensis
CTATCGATGTTTCACCTTCAACCAATAAGATTTAGTCCCTACCATTGATGAGTACACAGCTCTGCTTAACATAGAAAGGGCCAAGTTTGACCGGATTTACTACAAAATGCTAATGCCTCCTACATTCAAGAAAAGGTTGAGGCAAGTTCTTAGGGCCGTAGAAGCATGGGTTGATAGTCACATCAAGGTAAAAGGGAGCAGCAAATGCATCTCTTGGGCTAGCTTGAAAGAGGCCATGGTAAATCTTTCTAATAAAAAAAAGCTCAAGATGTCCACGCTCTGGCAATCTACGGGCTCATTTTATTCCCAAAGACTTTAGGTTATGTAGAGAGGGCAGTCACAGATTTCTTTTCTCGCCTATGTTGGAACATTAACCCTGCTTCCACCATCATCGCTAAAACCATCTGTGCCCTTAACTTTTATAAAAGAATGGGAACATGAAGGTTTATCGAGTGTGCATTATTACTTCAAATATGGCTCCTAGGTCATCTTAATGTTAGAAAAAAGAGAGCTAGGCAAAATTTCTTCTTCAAGATCAATCCTCTTTCCATAGCGTTAGAGGAAGAATGTTATCAAGATAAGATAGAAAAGCATTGGGTCGAGGAATT
Source organism: Adansonia madagascariensis (assembly GCA_038381835.1). Taxonomy (NCBI): domain Eukaryota; kingdom Viridiplantae; phylum Streptophyta; class Magnoliopsida; order Malvales; family Malvaceae; genus Adansonia; species Adansonia madagascariensis. The sequence goes on from JBBYHL010016610.1 coordinate 609, forward strand.
ATGAAATGTCAAGAAAGAAAAAATCATGTAGAGAGCCTCATGGGTGTTCTCTCAGTCTATTGTGTATAGATGTGGAGACTACACTTGTGTACCACTCTTGAGATTATGAGGAAATACTAGTTATGCTCCTCTATTGGTATTGCATCAGTTCTAGTGCTAGCAATTCATACCATCCTTTGAAGAATTAGGACATTGGAATTTTGAATACAGAAAGTCAAATTATAAAGCGAAAGTCTAGTTAGCTTTCCAAGCTTAGAAGACCTATTGTATGGAAAGATATTGGAGAGAAAGCCCTACCACTCCTGGATATGAAGAATGGAGACTTTGCCGTATCAAAGACCCATTTCCACCACCTAACTCTAGGATACTATAGATCCCAATAGAAGAGCCATCTTCTGAGATCGAGCTACTTCGGATGGAGTTCAAACAAGAAAAGGCATCTTTTGCCATAGAAATCTTTCGACTTAAGGAGGAAAAGGCCTAGTTAGAGGTGGATATCTATCATAGGAGTGGTGAAATAGATTGAGTCATCAAAGAAAGGGATCACCTCAAAGATGACCTAAAAGCTTAACCAAAGATTATGTAGTGCTCCAAAAAGCTAAAGTCTCGTCATGTTGGAAAGACATTAGTCGAATGGAAAGCAAAAGTTACCACTCTTAATCATGAGCTAAATCCGTAAATGGAGGAAGTTAGAACCAGTAAAAAAAGAATTCACAAGGGAACGCACTCTTGCCTCCACCTACCAATAAAGAAATCAAAGACTTGAGACGCCGCTAGGGTTGAAAATGAAGTCCTCACTCACAGAATCTAGGAGTTAGAGTAGTCTCTCCAAATTCGTCAAGGTCATATCAATAAGCTAATAAGGACCTCCAAACAATGTGAACTAGAGTGGCAAATGACAATCGACCAAGCACGTCTGAACTACCAAGTACAACATTAACACCTTACTGAACAAGTTCAAATGGCCCAACGAGAGGTGGATGACATGATTGAGTTAGCTCGATCCATAAGGCAAGACATTGTACCCATCAGAGATTATGAATAGTAACTTTTAGGCTTTCTTAATCATGTGATTACATAATGTAATCACATTAGATATTTTTAGATTTAATCATGTTACAAGAAAAAATCTTTTTGTGGCTCTATGAATGATGTTATTGACAAAGCTGTTCCAAGAATCAATTGTCTTAAATACATATACACGTTTAATTTCACTATTTTGTTTTATACACTTGCATCAATCATTCATTATCTAAACTCATCATTGCATCATAAACACTTATCAATAAATACATTTTTAAGTGAAAGTCTAATACAGGAATTGGGCTATAAAAGTGCAAGAGATTCCAAGGTCAATTAGGAAAATGGAACCTAACATCCTGCATTGCTACAACACACGATGTCGTAAACAAATCATGAAGAATGATCATAAGCTCGTATTAAGCGACTTGAGCTAATGGTTAAAGAATCACAAGACTAGATGCTCCATCAACAAAGCAAAATGCAAACTCAAATTGTGAGACTTATGGAACTAATGACAACTTTTGTGAGAGAAAAAAAGCAAGCTAGCATTGCCAACACGAGGAATAATCCTCCCAACACCGAAAGTCCCCCTACCAATAATCCAGAACCCATCCAATGGGAAACTAGACAAGAACAGTGGCCCACTCCTACACTTGCCTCTCAGGCTCCATCAGTCTTCTACCTAAATCCCATTGCAACAAGCCAATTCACTCTTGATACTCAAGGGGTTAACGTCAGAGTTTCATCAGGTGATCCGATAACCCTTAATTATAAGGAACCAGAGAAAATAGAAGGTCAAAAGTCCACCATGACTGTAGAAGAAATGAACAAATTCTAGCTACTAAAAAAATGCCTCTGAGCTATTGAAGGGAGTGTCAAGTTCAAAGCTCTTGATTCACAATCACTGTCTTTGGTGTCCAACCTTATCATTCCCCTAAAGTTAAAGGCCCTAAAATTTGAAGAATTCAATGGAACCACTAACCCTTCCATCCATATCCGAATGTACCTATTAAAGATGGCTAGGTATGAGAGAGATGAAAAGCTCCTTATCCACTACTTTTAGCATAACCTCACTAGGGCTACGACTCGATGGTATATCGAGTTAGATAATAAAAAAATCCAATCATAGGCTGACTTGGATAAAGCCTTTCTAAATCAATACCAGCACGTGTCAGATTATGCACCTGATCGACTTTTCCTAATGAATTTTGAGAAAAAGTCCATTAAAAGTTTTAGGCAATATGTCCATGGGTGGAGAAAAGAAGCAACCCTATATAGCCTTCCCTTACAAAAAAAAAAAGATGATAGTCAATTTCATTCACACTTTATGTGCTCCTTATTACGAGAGGCTCATAGGAAATGCCACCAAAAATTCGGAGACCTAGTCCTCTTTGGAGAATGATTGATGCAGCCATTAAGAGTGGTAGAATGTCTACCGGAGAAGCATCTGGATCGAGCAAGAAGCCTATTGCCAGTAAGAAGAAGGAAGGAGAGGCCAATGCCATAAGTTATTTTAGCCTATCTCAGCCAAAATGGCATTAAATACTCGACCCTCATTATCCAAGCACACTACATTCTTGCCCTATCACAATACCCCCTCAGCCAGTTCATGCCATAACCTACAACCCATCCTTTGTAATCCCATCCAACCTACCATAAAGCTACCCTTCATAAGTTCACCAAAGTACCAATTGAACAACCAATAATGCACCTGGCAATAAGGTGCAAATCAACAAAGATAACATTTTGATCCCACCCTATGACCTATAAAGAACTCTACCAAACCTTGCTCCAAAATCATTTAGTGGCCCTAATCTATGTCCTAGAAAAGAAGCCATAATATCCGCAATGGTACAACTCTAACTCCCACTCTAAATACCATGCTGGGGCAGTGGGGCATGACATCGCAAATTGTATATCTTTTAAAGGAAATGTGCAAAATCTAATTAACTCAAAAGTCTTGCAATTCAAGATGAACCAGGGACCAAATGTTGTCGCTAATCATTTACCAAACCACACTGAGCTAGCTACAAACATGATCAGCATTAAGAATAAATATGAAGTCAAGACAAGCATAGAGGATGTGAGGATATCAATATTCTTGGTCTAGCAGGCATTGATTCAGGTCGGATTGCTTAACGTAATAGAAAAATTGGAAGACAATCTCGATAACTTGTGTGACTTCCACATAGTTATAGGTCATACCCTACAACATGATAAAGGAATGAAGAATGAAGGCCGGATAGAATTTTATCATGAAACCACACTTGCTGCTGAATCTATCAACATGATAAAGGAAGAAGCAATGCAGTCACCTTACAGAAGAAATCAACCTTTCATTCTTTATGGCAAGTTAAATCTCGAGGTTAATTTTTTACACCTATATTGAAGTTCATTGTCGGGGTACCTAAACCATTCCTGCATAACAAAGTTATCCCATAAAAGTATGAGAATCAGGTATTGATGGTCGAAAAACTAACTCTTGCAACTACTGTAATGGAACTGTTAGGAGTTAGTCACCTAACCTATAGCAGTAGGTGTTACGCTCCCTCAGCTCAAGAAAAATAGAAGGTTGATGCATCTCCAAGCACCAGTACCACTCAAGCCCATGCAAAGAATTTTAAGCCCGAGAAAATCAAGGAAGCAGTGAGTAAAAGAGAAGCCACAGAGTTTCTCAAGTTTATCAAGCATAGTGAATACTGCATTGTAGACCAGTTAAACAAACAACCCATAAAGATTTATGTGCTATCTCTGCATTTTTATTCAAAAGTTCATCAAAATGCATTACTAAAGATGTTAAACGATGCATATGTGCCACCAAATGTCTTTGTGGATAAATTAGACCGACTAATGAACAACATCATGGTCGATAATTATATCTCTTTCACCGATGATGAGATCCCACCCGGTGGTAGGGGCAGTTATAAAACTCTGTATATCATTACCCATTGCAAGGGATGCATTTTGCCCAAAGTACTCATAGACAATGGGTCAGCCCTTAATGTTATGCCCATGACTACATTAAGCAAACTCCCTATTAATCAGTCTAACATCAAGAGTAGCCACATCATAGTTCGAGCTTTTGATAGAACATGTCACGAAGTAATTAGAAATATCACAATCTAGCACTAGATAAGCCTATGTACATATAAAGCTAACTTTCAAGTTATGAATATTAATCCATCTTAGAATTGCCTATTAGGAAGGCCATGGATACACTCCACCAAGGCTGTCCCATCTTCTCTCCATCAAAAGCTGAAATTTATGATAGATGATAAAGTAGTCACCATCGAGGCTGAGGAAAAAATGATTGCCACTGCTTTCACTGAAGAAATCTACATAGAGCCCAATGAAGATGTACCAAAGTTATCCTTCCAATCCTTCAAGTTCGTAAATACAACATTTGTGGGAAAAGGATTGCCAATAGTTGAACCTTACCTATCAAAGAGTACCTATTTGAGTTTAAAAATGATCGTTGGTGAAGGTTCTGTGATGCAAAAGGGCTTGGCAAGAATCTACAAGGGATGGCTTAAACTTTACAGGTCACCACTCAAGTCAACAAAAGAGGCTTAGGATTCAAGGCTATTACACAGTCAAGAAAGTAGTAGGAAAGAATGACCTACAACCAGAAGGTCGTTTGATCATTGGTTCAAGAGAAGGAATTGAAGCTAACAATGTTTCTATCTCTCCATGAGATATTCCATTCAAGGGGACAAATCGATCCAAATTTACCAAAAAAGCAAAAGGCTAAAGATGTCTCGGTCATCTTAAATAGAGCACCTCACAACCTCTATCTCCAAAATATCGAGCCTTAAAATCTGTGTCCTTCCACTAAGACCTGATTTTGATAACAGGGTCATGACGGAAGCCCCTGCACTTTTCCTATCCCTTTCATGTAATGTCAAGAAAGGAAAACCTACCTACCCTCACCCAAGTTGTCCTATGTAATGGATACTTTCATTAAACATTATCAATGAAATGACTTTTACAAAATCATTCCATATTGTGTGTCTATATCACTTTTCAATATTTTTGTTTCCATTACTTTTTCACCTCCATTTTTATCTGAATCCTTTGGTTGTGCATGTGCCTTTTGCAATGTTTATTTCTTTACTCTTTCGGGTGCCTTGACGATAGTGATATGGATGTGTTTAATGGGTTGCTGAAGATTAATTTCGAACAATCAATTTGCACTAGTGAAGTTGATCCTGAAGAGGATTTCAAAGAGAGTTCTGTACCATCAGACCTCTCAAGATTAGTTGAGCAGGAAGAGAAGCAGATCATGCCCCATGAAGATCCAACAAAAGTTATAAATCTGGGTACTCAAGAGGAATGAAAGAAGGTTAAAATCAAAACCTCAATAAAGTTGATGATTAGGACCTAGCTGATAGACCTACTCTAAGAATATCAGGATATATTCGCTTGGTCATATTAGGACATGCCAGGACTAGACGTTGATATAGTGGTCTACAAGCTTCCCATCAAGCCTGGATGGAAACCAATATGAAAAAAGTTAAGAAGGATAAAGTTGAAAATGCTCCTCAAAATTAAAGAAGAAGTTAAGAAGTACTTTAATGTAGGGTTTATCGAAGTAGCTAAATATCCAGAATTGGTTACCAATATAGTCCCAATCCTTAAAAAAAGATGGCAAAGTACGAATGTGCATTGATTATTGAGATTTGAATCGAGCTAGTCCCAAGGATAACTTTTCACTACCCTACATCAACACTCTAGTTGACAACACGGCCAAGAATTCTCTTTTCTCCTTCATGGAAGGATTTTCAGGCTATAACCAGATCAAAATGGCACCCGAAGACATGGAGAAAACAACTTTCGTAACCATGTAGGGGATAATTTGCTATAATGTCATGCCTTTTGGACTCAAAAATGTTGGGGCAACCTATCAACGAGCCATGGTAGCCTTGTTCTATGACATGCACAAAGAAATTGAGGTCTAAACAGATGACATGATTGCTAAGTTAACAAAAGAGGAAGAGCATGTCATAGACCTTTAAAAACTTTTTAAATGACTATGAAAATTTTAACTCAAATTGAATCCTACCAAATGTACCTTAGGAGTCACTTTGGGTAAGCTTCTAGGCTTTATAAAAAAGGGATTGAAGTTGACCCAGACAAAGTTAAAGCCACTTAAGATATGCCACCACTTCAAACCCAAAAAAAAGTAAGAAGCTTTTTGGGGAGACTAAACTATATTTCTAGATTCATATCTTAGCTTACTGATAAATGTAACCCTATCTTTTGGCTCATTCGCAAACAAAATCTGAGAGAGTGGAATAAGGCATGTCAAAAAGCCATTGATGAAGTCAAACATTATCTATCGAGCCCACCAGTATTGGTACTGTTGGTGCCCGGTTGACCTTTAATCCTTTACTTGGCAATCTTCGACAAGTCTATGGGTTATGTATTAGGGCAGTATGATAAGTCAGGGAAGAAGAAACAAGCAATCTACTACTTAAGCAAAAAGTTCACGAAATACGAGTGCAACTACTCCACAATCGAGAAATTATGCTGTGTTTTGGTGTGGACAACCAAGAGACTCAGGCAATACATGCTGTATCACACTACATGGTTAATTGCAAAGCTTAATCGTATCAAGTATCTATGCGAAGCCCCTGTGCTATCAGAAAGGCTAGCTAGATGGCAAGTTCTATTTTTTGAATATGACATTGCCTATGTCAGCCAAAAGGCCATCAAGGGCAGGGGCAGCGTGATAGCTGACTTTTTAGCAAGTTGAGTGGTAGATGATTATGAACTCTTAAGTTTTGACTTTCTAGATGAAGATTTAATGTGCATTTCTAAAGATAAAAATGCCTCTAACCAAGATCGATCCTGGAATATGTATTTTGATGGAGCATAAAACGCTCTAGGACATGGAATTAGGGCAATATTGCTGTCACTCAATGGGAGTCATTACTCGTTCACAGCAAGGCTAAATTTTGACTGCACAAATAATATCGCAGAATATGAAGCTTGTGTCATGGGGCTTCAAGCAGCCACTGAAAAGAATGTCAAGACATTACAAGTGTTCAGTGATTCGACCTTAGTTATCTACCAATTGAGAAGGGAATGGCAAACTCGTGATGCCAAGCTGATGTAGTATAGGAAGCTGATAACAAAACATAAGAAAGAATTTGATAATATCAGTTTTCAACACTAATCTCGAGTAAAAAACCAAATAGTTGATGCTTTGGCTACTTTATCATCCATGTTTAAAGTCAACCAAGAATCGGACATCGCTTCCATCCAGATGAGCATCTATACAACTCTAGTTTATTATCATAGTGTCGAAAAAGATAAGGATGGCCTACCGTGGTATTCTGACATCCTTCATAACATCAAGGATCAGCAATATCCCAAACATGCAATCGAGATTGATAAAAAGACTATCAGGAGGCTGGCCATAGGATTTGTTCTCGATGGAAAAATCTTATATAAAAAGAGTCACGGTCAAGTATCACTCAGATACATCAATACTCTGGAAGCCAAAAGGATCCTAGAAGAAGTTCATGAAGGGATTTGTAGCACACATGCTAATGGACATCGGATGGCTAAGCAAATCATGAAAGCAGATTATTATTGGTTGACCTTCGAGAGAGACTGCATCAATTACGCCCGAAAATGCCATAAGTTTCAAATCTATGCAAACAAGATCAATGTCCCTCCAATGCCACTTCACATCATGATGGGCCTATACCATTCTCCATATAGGATATGGATGTGATCCAGCCGATCACCCCTAAAGCTTCCAATGGGTATCACTTTATCTTGGTAGCAATCGACTATTTCACCAAATGGGTGAAGGTAGCCTCCTATGCTATCACAAGATCGACCGTTTTTAAGTTTATCAAGTGGGACATCATCTGTAGATATGGCGTCCCAAACCAAATCATCACAGACAATGCAAACAACTTAAACAATAAAATGATGCAAGCAGTTTACTTTTAGTTCAAGATCCAGCATCATAATTCTGTCCCTTACTGCCCAAAAATGAATAGGACAGTTGAGGCAGCCAATAAAAACATCAAAAAAATAGTTAAAAAAATGGTCGAGACTTACAAAAACTGGCATGAGAAGCTATTCTTTGCACTTCATGCTTATCAAACCTCAGTTCGCACTTCCATGGTGCTACCCCATTTTCCTTTGTCTATGGGATAGAAGTTGTATTGCTTATCGAAGTCGAGATCCCTTCTTTCAGAGTCTTGATGGAAACCAAACTTGAAGAGGCTGAATGGGTCAAGAACAGATATGACCAGCTTGACTTCATCAAAGAAAAATGCATGAAAGCTATCTGCCATGGTCAAATGTATCAAAGATGCATGATCTGAGCCCACGATAAAAAGATGTGCCCACGATAATTTTACCTAAATGAATTGGTATTAAAAAAGATCCTCTCAATTCACAAAGATGCGCGGGGCAAATGGACCCTCAATTAGAAAAGACCGTATGTCATGAAGCAAGCCTTCCCTAGATGGGCCATAATCTTGTCAGAAATGGACAACAATGCCTTGCCCAACCTAGTCAACTCAGATTCTATCAAGAAATATTACACGTAGAGGGCAAAAACCTAAAAAAACATCTTTCAAAAAAACAACAAAGAAAACAAAACAAAAAAAAGGGTCCAGATGAAAATCTGAAAAAGGCATATGGGCAGCCAACCCAACTACGGTTGAAAACCAGTAAGGGTGACTTGAGAAGATCAATTTTAATAGGGCATAAACTGAGAGCACCTATAGGACAATGCAAAGCAATCCTAAGGATCTTTCAAAGATTAACTCGTACTAGTCATATTTATTGTTTAAGAAAGATCCTAAAAAGTACCTAAAGAATATCTATGTCATGATTGTCAAAGGCATCTTTCACCCAAAAGATCATCTTTTTGGCTACCCTATCAATTGCTTGTCAAATAATATATTGAGTTGTATCTCTTTGCTATCATGAATAAATACAGCCTTGCTTCTTTTAAACCCTTATACAATTCACATTGCACTTGTCATTTAATTGATAATGTTTGATAAATTAACTAAAATATCCATCAGGATATCTCGATATTACATTGAAAGGAAAAGAAAAGTGCAAAGGACTTTGCTCGTGCCCTGATTATCAAGATCATAAACTTTTCGCATCCAAACACCCGTTCGACATGACCATACACCAAACCAATTCTTACTTTCATAAGTCGTTTCTCAGTAAAAACCATTTCAAGCTACCAAAAAATTGATCTATGTATTCTATCTAAATCCTATCGAAACCAGAGACATGAATCTAGTCAGTCAAACAGTCACCAAATTCTTGGCAATGCCTTTCAGTTATCAAAAAACTGGTTGAGCCTCCTGAATCAGGAGATGCCATAATTGAAACTCTTAAAAATAGATGAATAACTTGACTATCAAAACATCACATCCCTAATAGAGCCAGGATAATTCACAATGGCTACCTCATGTGATAGATTTTATGTCATATCCCAAGTGGAACTGGGATAACCTACAATCCCTAGTGGAATTAGGAAAATTCCAATCCCTAGTTGAACCAAGAGCACAAGTCAGTGGCACCCTGTTCAAAGCTTATAAGTCAGTAGCACCTTTTCAAAGCCCACAAGTCAGTGGCGCCATGTTCAAAGCCCACAAGTTAGTGGCTCCATGTTCAAAACCTAGAAGTTAGTGGTACCTTTTTGAAGCCCATAATTCAATGGAACCTTTTTGAAGCCCATAAATCAGTGGCACCCTTTTTAAAGCCCACAAGTCAGTGGCACCCTTTTTAAAGCTTATGAGTTAATGGCACCCTTTTCAATACCCACAAGTCAGTGGCACCTAGTCTATGTCAAAACTTGTACAAGTTGGCGGCACCTACGTTAAAGTCCACATTACTCTGTACCTATCTAAGGGGGCCAAGCCTTAGGAAACCTAACACCCTAGTAGGGAGTGTAAACCCTACAAAATTTACTTAAACCTCCATCAGGGTTGCTGCGAATACACTACACTTATCACAGCAAAGTATTAATTAAAATTTATTTCTTTACAGGTGTTTTAGGGAATGTCATTCCACCCTAGACAAAATAGTGTCTATTTGTCTTTGCCCTATTATTGATTTTCATTAATGGTCAAAGAGAGGTAGCTATAGACACCTTATTTTGTCTGGGCTAATTTTTAGCAATTTGGGATATGGTCATGAAAGGGGGCAACGATCGCTTGACGAAAAAGCTTTTTTTTTAGGAGTTCAAGAATGCCCTAGATCATATTAAAGAAAAATGCAAAGATGTGGCATCAAAGGACATAATTTCAGGTGTTCGGGGATAAAAGGCATGGAAAAATTCATAACTTTGCCTGAATATATCGATACATGGTCCTCATATATTGATACAATGCTTCAATGACCTAAAAATACAAAATATCCCCATTTGTATCGACACAATATGTAAATATATCGATACATGAGTTTATGTATCGATACATGAACTCATGTATCGATACTAGGCATGCTAGAACCAAAACTTGCATTTTGTAAAGTAGATGTATCGATACATACCAACATATTGTCACAACGTACCCCGAGGTGGATCCACGCGAATCTATTAGTGTGTACGACTTAAATATTTTCCTGACTTGGAAATGTCTTCTTGAATGAGACTTTTCTTTCACGATGTGATGAGAATGAGAATGTATGGATTCTCAATTTGTGGTACTATGAAGGGGACCATAAGATGAATCGCTCATCTTATTGATCTCAGATGACCATCACAAAATGGCCAACGCTTGGAGTCGCCACCGATTATTTTAGGCTAGGCATGATCGGAT
>JBBYHL010016621.1:0-11442 GCA_038381835.1 Adansonia madagascariensis
TATTTCTAAATTTTTATCATATTTATAAGTCTTTTTTGACATTTCAATTAATTATCACAACACTTTTCACATTAATTCCCACCATACTTTTAAAACTTTTTTTAAAAAAAATAAAGAGTTTTGCTTTTATTTATTTCCTGAATTAGATGCTCATCCTGTGTGTTTGAAATTTTTTTTATTATTGATTTCCTCCATGAATGTACAGATAATTGAAAGTTATTCGATTTTAATTTTAATTTTTAATTTTAATATGTAATTTCATTGAAAAAAAATGTCGGTTTATATTTTCTCACATTTTTAATCCATATAATTGAATTAAAATTTAAGTGACCATATGATCTCCTTTTCCTTTTATTAGTGAGTCACAACATCATTTTCCTCAAGATTTTTAAAAAAAATTAGAAAAAGAAGTAAACTCGACAATATGTGTATTCATGACATCGTATTTAATTATTTCTATATGTTATAGTCGTATTCAAATAATCATATATTTATATAAATTTTAATTTGTTAATAATTTATTTTATATAAATTTTAACATATCTGTTTTATTCTTATATTATTTTTTTATATGATATTATATTTATATTATTTTTATATCGTATTTATTTCGTGATCAAAGTTATCAAATTTTAAAGAAAGCACCTTAGTGAAATCATATGCATGCACATTTTTCATAAATTCCCTTGATTTTTTAGAGGCAAAAGTGGATAAAAGGAAAAGAAAAGAAAAGAAAAAGGAGGAGCAAAATGGTGAGTTTCAATAAAGATAGGTTTGAAGTTGATGATGGAATAACAATTCCTTCGAGGTTTTCGCTTTGACCATCTTTTTCTTTTCTCTGTTTTCTGCGGCTGCTTTGCTTTGCTTACTATTCCATTTTGTCTTTCTCCCTCTCCCAAAAACCACTTTTCAGCTTAGATTTAAATTACAACCTCGAATATATTATTTTTATCAAAAATTATAAATATAATAAATATTATTTTAATTAATTATCAAAAATAAAAAAATTAAATTAAAATAATTAAAATATCGTATTATTACTGCTATTTTATATCTTACTTTTCTTGCCTGCCCTTCTCTTCTCATTTCAATTATGAATTCCCTCTTTCTCTCTCTCATAAATTAAAAAGAATTAACAGATGAAGGGAAGGGAAGGGAAGGGAGAATAAAAAAGATATTCTGGCATCCATTCTCTTGGGGAAGGGTAAAGGAAGAAGAGAGCAAACTGTAAAGAAAGAACAAAGCAAAGGGAAAGTGGGGCTGATTCGATTGGCCTCGGGAATCATTTTCCATGCATGGCCACACGACCCTCCCTTATTACCCCCTCACCAATCTTTTCCTTTACATTCATCCTTTATCTTCCACTTAAAAACAAATGTGTTTGTCTGCGTGTGTTATATTATGGGAAAACATATTTCCTTAATATATAATTAAATTTAATAATATTATATACAATTCTATAAATATAATATAAAAAATAATTAAAATATAATAAAATAAAAATAAATAAATATCTCAATATCTATAATAATATAAATTATTAACATATAAAATTTATATAAACATAAAATATTTTAAATATAATAATAATACAATAAATTAAATAAATATGACGTGAACATCGAAATTATTTGATCTAACGTGTGTTAAAATCAAACATTGCATGTGAGTGAAAAAAAAAATTAGCTTTCAACAGGAAAAAAAAGGGAAAAAATAGAAATGATTTTGCCGAACATGCATTGCATCATACATTGGATGAAATATGGATTAAATAATCTCTTTGTGGCATTGTCCTAAAGGCCAAAACATGAAAAAGAAACTTCCTGAAAGTAATTAATTTACAAGGGTTATTAGCGTCATTTCATTTGTTTATAGCTTTGCCACGATTGGCAAAGAATCAAGTTAATGATTAAGTAGCCCCATTTCTTGTTCTTTTTATTATAATTAATAACAAGGTCATTCAGTCCCAATCTGACATTTTTATTTTAAAGATTTCGAGCTAAGATTTTGAGATAGAAAAAGGCAAAACTTGACAACATCGACCTTGTTGTCTAGTCCAAAATTATACATTCACTAAAATAAATTCTGCTACTTAATTAAGAATAATAGGACTTTACTTTCCAGGAGTCGGATTATACTTTTTTTTTTTTTGACGAACTTGATACGATTTAGATTAAATTTAAAATAAAATATTTTAATTTTGAACAGAGTTTATTTGATTTAAATTATTATTTAATAGATAAAAAATATTTTTTATAAATTTAATATAAAATATATAAATATTAATATAAAATAATTTATTTAATATTTTAACATCTGTGTAAGATTAGTCTTTTTGAACCTCGTGGACGACATCGGGTTTGGAGCAAATAAATTCTTTTATCATCTAAACTTGAACTTGATTCAATCCTAAGTTTAACTAGCAACTTTTTTTTCTTGGATTTAACCTTGTAACTCTAAATCTTATACAATTACATGAAACAAAAATGATGCAAAAAGTAATATAAACACGATATTAATACATAAATATATTAAAAATTATATTTTATAAATATTAACATACTAAAATTAATATAAATATATAATACCTTAAATATGAGATTATAATATATAAAAATATATGAATACAATACGTACATACGTATTAAAAAAATCTATTTTGAATAACAAATAATTGCTAATTACTTTTTTATGCGACCGAACGTGTACATTGTATACTCGGCTGGTCCATGGCCTAGTCTAAAAAAATTTAAAATTTAAGTCTAGTCTCAAATTTAACTCGGCTCAACCCTTACATTTAGGTCTGAATCACTATTTAATCTGATTAAAAAATTATTTTTATATTTTATAATTAAATTTAAAAATATATATTATTTTAATATAAAAATATTATTTTTAATTAGATTGAACTGATCTAAAATAAAAAATTATAGATCCGATAAAGTCGAACATTTTACTTGACCCATGACAGGTCTAACTGGGAGTCGGGGATAATTTGCGGTATTTTTCCATTCCATCCCACTAGATGAAAGATTGAAGTCATCCTTTGGGTCCATTCCAGTGAACATTATTGATTGCTCATGCATTTCGATTTTTCAATGCTTTTTTTTCTCTTTTTATTTTCATTAATCGTGATTTCTTTCACTTTCTCTTAAGCAAACCAATAGTGATGAATCAAAACAACTTCTTTTGTTGTTCAGTGCCGACATCGTTGACCTGTCAACGAAGATCATGCACGCCACCGATAATAATATAAATCTGAAAAAGGGGAAATTTAAATCCGCAAACTTTAGGTTTTAGGAAAGGGGTCACGACTACGATTAAAAAGGCAATAAATATTCTTTAGGCTAAATAAAAAATATATATAACAGTTATTTAATTTTGGTTGGTATATTAAAAAATTTTACTGTTGATATATCAAAGATAAGTTAATGTGTGTATATATATATAATTATTTTATATATTATTAGTAAAATTTTTAAATTTTATAAATAATATTAAAACGATGATACGTACTCTTTAAATATAATAAAAAATTAATATGACAAATATTTAATTACTTGTGAAATTAAAAAAAATTTTATTGTTAGTGTATCAAATAATACATACGCACACCAAGGGATGTTCTTTTTCGTCCAGGAAAAAGTTCTTACGTTAGATTATAAAATAATGTTACAGCATTTCATTGAGAATTCCAGTTAAAAGAGTACAGATCCATGAATAGTTACATTTAACCTAAGAAAAATGAGCATTAAATTGTGGTGGGGGGGGGGGTCACCATTAATTAATGCAATCCCCCAATCAGCATATATTAACTCCATGAAAGTACTGCAAGGTCCCAAGGAAAAAGAAATGTTGATAAAAATGGAAACAAGAGTTATGTACGTTACCATTGTTTCTTTGGGGACTCATCCCATCCCCAATCATTCTTGTTTCTCTTCAGGAATCTCCTTCTGGAAATACCACGAAGGTGACAATCACTAAAAGACACTGTCTTCTCGATACGGCCCCTAGAACTGTCTTGAACTCGGCCGACAATAACGGAATTTGCAGAAGTTACCCGCTGTTAAAAGCCGGAAACATATTCAACCTAGAGGAAACTGATTCGAATGAGAAGCAATGATCATTACATTAGGCAGAGGAAATGTAATATTTTCGAGATTGAATATAAAAACATAATTGGCTGATCTACAAATGGTAAACCAATTTCGTTAATTTTATTTTATAAGAAAACATGCTTTTCTCAAAGAGAAATCATATCATTATTGGTAAACATTATTTGGGTATTCTAATCCTATAACCTAACAGACAAGTTGAAACAAGTCTGCAACATCAGAAACGACATGCTAGTTCGACATTTGACATTGTCTAAACAGCATTGTTATCTATGTAATATGAAGGGCAATGAAGAAATACGTTAAGGGGACAATTAATGTAACCGGCACATTTATTACTTACAAAATGCAAGGAAGGTTTGGTTCGCAACATATTTTTTAAAAAAATGTTTTCTGCTCTGGCTCCCAGGACCAGCAAATGTCCTCGCACTGATGGGCTTAGCTGAATTACGCAGGTCTCTTTGTCCAATCAAAGCCATTCCTCGGAACCCTTGAGAGAAAGCATGATGTGGAGAACTTGGTCCGCTCCCCTTCAAGGCTTCAGTCTTCAAAGTCTTAGCTTTGTCGGTCAGCATTGCTATTTTTAACAGAAGTTGTCAAATCTCGAAATAAATTCCAGATCAGAAAGAGTTGGACGGTATCGTAAACCACCAAAGAAAAATATAGCATTGATCATACCCAAACACCAATGAAATAGGATGCCACCAAGCATACCTAGTCCATAAAAAAATGGAAAGCAATACTTCTATCCACAGTGTATAAATCGGAGAAGTATTCTGGACAAGTCTTGATAAAATTGATAAATGGAGTTTAAAACTCCAACTATGGAACTTCCATAGGTATGATAGGTAGGCCATCTAAAAGTAAATGTAACCTTTATCTGAATTATATTAAAATTAAGAGAAGCCACTCTATCAAAGAATTAAAGTTCATTCTGTACCCGAATTTCATTCTCTTCTAATAGATCCTGAAGTGCATTGATGATGGTAGGACTCAAGCTGCAAATTATCAAGAAAGAACACGAGTACACGCATTTAAAACAATCAAAAAGAAAGAGGTCTGCACCTTTTCCTAACCAATTTTCAATTAACTTGAACATGGAAGCCTGATACGTAGACGTGTGATGGATAAAAGAAAGGGGTGCACTTTGCCATCTCTGAGTCAAATGAAGCAAGTTAGAATTCGTAAAAAAAGATAAGTTATAGTAGGAAAATGAAAATACTAATGAATGGTATAAAAATTCGCATTAAATAAAACCTCATATTTTGCAAGATGGCTTGGTTAAATGCAGCCCTCTCCTCTTCATATAGTACATGTTGCAAATCCGTAAATGACGATAACGGTGAGTCAAGATAAACAAGAGATGCTGTTGGCAAAACATGAAGAGGAATTTCTTTCCTGACATAGTCAGCGCCATTGTCAACAAACAAAAAAAAGCAATATGAGGATCTCAAGTTGACAGTTCCTGAAATCTCCAGATAGGATAGACAAGGTCGATTAGCAGATGAAAATGCACCAGCAAGATATATATTCATGCAAGCATAGGCATGTGCCGAAGCACACTTGCATACTGGTTTATGTGTTTGTGCATAAGCAAGCCAAATGATTGCACAAGTCCAAGAGTTGTAAGTTTCAAGACATACTCATACATACCTCATGTCCAAATTTGAACGGTGCATGGCTTTTTGCATGCTTTCTGACATATCCATGGGGTCAAATCAACAATAGCATTCTGTACATTTGACATTATAGTTTCCTCCGCCTTGATCTCGCCCCAGAGAGTCGGCATCAGTATTAGCGAAGAAACCTCCTAAGTCTACAGATCGTCCCCCATCCTAGTCAAATTTCATATGCACAAACATTTAGAAGGGAACAATAAGGAAAAACAAGCATAAAACTTGATGCGGAGCCTAAAATAATAAAACAAATAATAAAAGCCAACTTAAGAGTGTCAAACTCAAACAAATCTTTTTAGATACCCAGCCACTTTTCACCTGATTAGTAAAATGATCAACAAGACCGTCATATCTTACCCAGGATAGACGAAAAAAAAAAGACCTTTATAGTTTAAAGCTAAATCTATTTCGTTGCATTCGTAATGTCCTTTTTCCCTCTCAAACGTACAGATAAGGCATTACAATTCACTTCCTTAGACACCATGTATGGTTTTCAAGTAAATAAACATACTTCTATTAACCTTTCTCGCACATAGAAGATAAAAAAGGCATCTTGTTTATTATTAACCTAAAGGAGGATATGATCTTAAATAGAGCATAACAGAGTAATATCATCCATACACCTGAGCCTACCTAGTGAGAAAAGGCTCAGTTTGTTAATTTATGTCGTAAGCTTCTTCTTTTTTTTTTATTTCAAAGCAGACATTTACAACAAATAGCCCAGTGTTTACCAAGAAGTAAAAACCTTTTGCGATTATTCCAAGTTAAAAAAAAAAAATCCTTGAGACTATTAAAATGGAAAATGATATATCATAGAGACAAGATAAGCAAAGCAATAACAAATCTAAAGAAGAATCATCGACTTTATGACAATTAAAACCCATGCAGCATAATATACAAAGATGTTCCGTTCCACCACCCAAAACATTCCTTATTCCTTCTTACTTTTGCTGGTTTACAAGCCGTAATATGGTAAAATAATATACGAAAAAGTTTAACTTTGATAATCAGACATTGTACCTTACTAGATCCTTGAATCGATCTGAAGTCACAGGTGTCTAGCACAGGATTATCTACTTTTGACGATCCAGATGTTATCAGTGCGTTTTCGGAAGAACTTAACGATAACTCAAGATCAATAACCGAACTTCAATTCACGGAAGATAAAGCAACAGGTATTGAAACATGACTCTGCTTCCCGTCTGACGACTGAAAAGCAATGACTTGGATGTTCTATTTAGAGCTTTCCAGGATTATCAAACACTTTTGTAAGTTTAGTTTTGATTTAGCACGCATGAAGCACTAAGCTCGTTCGTACCTTCACTAAAACAAAAAAATATTAGCCCAATAAATCCAGAATCTAGTAGTTGATACATTGCCTGAGTCAGCACATCTGCAGAAGGTAGGGGGTGGAGATACTTTCAGTGTCCAGCAACTAATCATAAAATATGCAGCTATGTAACAAGAAATAACTATATGCAGTCTTCAATTAAAAGAAATAAGTTCAGTTCAACGCTTCACAATCCAACTGTGCCTACAGCAGAGACGGATAACAACTTAGAAGAATACTTCACAAATCCGAAGCACTGTAAAAATGTTGATCTCAACCAACAAAGGTAAAAAAAATCACATCATTCTCCTAGCTTATTTTGATATAGAGCTTCAAACAGACTAATATAATTTTCTTAGCAAAAAGCTCGAGCAACATATTTAACTTGTACAATGAAACAAAAAAATCGTTCAAAACTTACTAAAATGAGAAGGAAGAACTGTAACATGGGGATGTGAATGGTACCATCCGATCACTCTTTTTGTTCTGCCAGTCAATGCTGTCATTCTGTGCCTTGGAAGTTAATTTCACATAATAATAATAATAATAATAATATCACCATGCCTTAGAACATGCAAAAAAATAATACTAATAAAATTCATAATCAAAGCTATATTTGCTCCAAATTTTTATGCCAAAGCGCTTATGGTAAGTAGAGCTGGTAAAGCAGGCCAAGTCGATCTGAAATCGAATTTAATTGATTCGAATTGATTTAAAAAGTTAAAGTTTTGAAATAAAAAAAATTTGAGTTCCAAAAAAAATCTGAAATCGAAAAAACTCGAGCTTAAAGAACTCGAAACAGAAAAGCCGAAAACCCGTAAACCTAAATCATTTATGATCTGAGCCCGAGACTGATCTGATCTAAGCCCAAGGCCAATTCAATCCGAAACCCGTAAAAACCCAAAATTTGAGTCCGATACCGATCCAAGCTTGAGACCAAACCAATTCGAAATCCCCTAAAAACTGAAAGAACAGTAAACTATAATTATATGATTTATTTAAAATAAAATATATAAATGATAAATTAAAATTTAATTTATAATTATTATACAATTATATCAATAATGTATTGTTGTAAAAAAATATTAATAGTAAATTTTTAAATTGGATTTAAGTTAAAATATATTAACTATAAATTTTAAATATTTTTGAGTATTGTCCATATTATATTTATAATAATTAAGCTCAAAAAATAACAATTTTTTGTTATTAGTTTAACATTTAATTGACTAATTCTATCATAAATAAAAATAATCATATTAAATATACTATTATACTTATTTCACATTTAAATTTAAATTTAAATATAATAAGTTAAATATATAAAAATATCATATAATTTCAACAAATAATTGAACTTGATATTTTATGTAATACTAATAAATAACAATATTATTAACAAAAATTAATTTTAAATCATTCTCTTAGTGTTCAAACGTATAAAACATTAAAATTACTTAAAATAAAAAAATATTGTCTTATAAATGAAAATATAAAAATTAAAAAAGTTAAACAATTTACTTAAAGACAACAACTAAACAAAACGTATTTAAACAAAAGATATTCTTTAATTCCTAAAATCATATTAACATATGTATATATATTATGTCACAATCATATTTATTAATATTTATATACATATATTTTTAAATACTAATTTGTATATATTAAGTAGCATGAATTTTTTCAATGTTGTTTTCCGACGTGGTTATACATTTATATTTAAAAATTTTATTATTATATTAAAAATATTTATTTATTATATAATATTTAAATTTATTGTTTGAAATACATATTTTTATACTAATGATGACATATTAATATGATTAATAGAGTAAAGAACTATAAAAAATTTATATGTCCGGTGAAAGTTAATATACATTTTATATCTTACATATATCTTATGTTAACTATTAATTTAAATATTACATAATATAAATGTTATAATATCAATAGTTATATGAAAACTTACCGTGCGTATATATATATATATATATATGTATTGATATATTATATTATATATATTATGATATTATATAAATATTTACTACACTATACAATATCAATAGTTATATGGGTAGTTATCCTAATTATACATATTTATGTACTAATGAATATAATATTTTATATTATAATATATAAGTACATTTAATAATGATATATACAATCTGTATTATTATAATTAACATATATTATATCATGTACAACATATTTGTAATTATATTATAAATGTTATACATATGATAAATTATATGATATTATATTTATATGATAAGTATATTTATGTTATACTAAAAATTTTTTTTGTAATATTTATTACAATTAACAAAAGCACATAACCTTATTAGAAGGTCATTTTGTAAAAAGTAAAATAAAAATGAATCTTGTCATTAGAGTGATTTCTAAATAAACTATTAAGTCATCAATATTGTTTTATAAAAATATTTGTATTTTTAAAAGTTAAAAGGTTTTAGCATAATTAATTATTATTATATTTTATTTTGGAAAAAATATTTTAAATTATTATATTTCATTATGGTTAATTAATTTTAGTAACATATTATTTCAAAATTGGAGATTAGTTTACTTGATAAAGTTTTCTGTTTTTTTTTTTTTTATTTCAAGCCAACGTTCGAATCTCTATGTTATAAATTTCAACATTTTATAAATATTCCAAAATAATTATATGTTTATATTATACAATATTTTTAAGGTTTGAATCTCCATGGTATAATATTTTTAAATATTAATAAAATATTTATTCTTTTTCAAATTTTAATTTTAGTATTGTTCTCACTGCGTAATAGTAAAATTAATTATTAAAATTGAAATTAAAAAAATACATAGCTTATGAAATTCGAAAATGATTCAAATCTGTCTAAACTCACCTGAACTATTCCAAACTTAAAAAAATTCGTATATGAAATAGCTCGAACCCGAGATAGCCCAATCTTGAAATTATTCAAGTCCAAAAAATTTAAAATTAAAAATATCCGAACTAGAAATAATTCGAGCTTAAAATAAATTTGAATTCGAAATAATCTGAATCCAAAAATAACCTCATCCAAGCTCGTCCAAACTCACCCGTTTGCCACCTCTAATGGTAAGTTGTGGAGATGAGAGATTTTAGGCTAGCACTTAAATGGCCTTTGATGAAAGGAGGTAAGAAAAAAATTACCATGAAACATTAAACACAGTGCAAGCACATTGAAGACAACTAAAGATTCAAATCATTGGGAAAATTACTAACTTGATAACAGTAATATGTCACATCGCAGATAAAAAATTAAAATCCTTTCCTTTTGACACGTATCTTGAATCACAAGATGTCAGGATTTAAATCGTCACCAAGGACTTACGCGAAAGGCCAAAGCAAGTATCTAGAAAACCATTTTTTTTTATACTGCTGTGACAAACTGAACACCAATTTATTTTAAAAACAAAGAAATAACTGAACAAAGATTAAGGATGTATCACCTTGAGCTGATGCAGCCGCCAACCGTTCAGGATTTGTCTCCACTCGGTCCTTCCGCCGATCAGATCTCGATTGTGGTGATGCTCCCCATATCGATGTAGAGACATTTCCATCTTTTAAGTACTGAAATTTGCAAGAAGAGAAGAAAGCTACAGAAGCTGAGACATATAAATTGACAAACAGAACTACAGAAGCCCAAAGCAAAGCAACCATATTACAATATACTCTTTGGTAGTAATGTTAAGGATGGAAAAGGCCAGATTTATCATCAGTTATTTCCTGTATACAAAGCTTCAAGTTCCTAGAACTGTTTTCGGTAAAAACACCCATCCGATGCAAAGATCCACAAAGTCAAAACGAAGAAATGGTAGACACACTTCCAACGTTGTTTTCGTGAAACACATAAAACATACGTTTTCTAATGCTTAACGATAATGCCACAACTGGGTTGTCCACATCAACATCAGAACCAAAGAAGAAAAAAAGAACAAGCATTTAAATAAGCTCAATAGAAAGAGTTAAGATGTGAACTTCACTTCTTTAATTTATCCACAGTAGCCAAACCGAACTAGAATTTATGAAGTCCACAGTTCAACAAACAAACAAAATACCAAATATGTGAACTGCTTCTCAACATCTCCAACAGAGAATTTGAGGCTCCGATAGTCACAGGACTACATTGTTAATTTACAAATTCATAATTTAAGTGGGATGAAAGAGACATATATTTATCGGCTTGAACTCTTTTCATTTCAAAAGGAGATGCCGAAGAAGACCAATACTAAAGAACTAGGAGGAAGAACCGTAAACTTGAAGTTGAATCAAAGCAAGAACTTTGACAACTAG
>JBBYHL010016632.1:0-11441 GCA_038381835.1 Adansonia madagascariensis
TCAATTTTTGTTATGCCATATAAAACCTTGAGAACGAGTTATGCAAGTTTGTATTTTCTTGGTTAAATCATCAATTTTAACTTGTAACTCATTTACTTTCTTTTTAAGATTATTATTTGTCATGCTTAATAATCCATTTTCTTCCTTAAGTTTAGAAATTATTTTCCTATATTTTAAATTCATGGTTTCAAATTCTAATGCTAATTCAGCAAATGCATCTTGTAATTCATCAAATGAGTAGGGATTAGCATTAAAAGATACCTTGGGCTCATCAAGAGCCACGAGACATAGATTGGCCACTTCGTCATCATCGATATTGGATATGTCACTATCACTCTATGTGGCCACCATAGCTTCTTCTTTTGTTTTTCAGGTTTTGCTTTTTCCATATTGGACATTCAAATTTGATATGTCTTGGTTTCTTGCACTCGAAGCAAATAATATGGTCTTTCTTTTTCTTGCTTCATTCTTTCTTCACCATTTCTCTTCTAGGAGGTCTTCTTACCTTAGTCATTCTCATGAACTTGTTGAATCTTTTTGCAAACATGGCCATCTCTTCATCTTTCTTAACCTTATCATCATCATCATCATCATCATTTTGAGTGGCTGATTTGAAGGCAACACTTGCCTTCTTTGGTGGCGCTTAACCATGTTTAATCTGTATCTCATAGGTCAGGAGAGAACCTATAAGTTCATCCAAAAAAAGTTTGTTGGGATCTTTGGACTCCTTAATTGTAGTCACTTTTGCTTTCCAAGACTTGGGAAGATAATTAAAAAGCTTTTTCACCATTTCTTTGTTTGGATAGATCTTTCCATGTGCCTTCAACCCATTGATGATGTCTGTAAACCTATCTGACATTTATTTAATGATCTTATCTGCTTTCATTTTAAATAATTCATAGTTAAGTGTAAGCATACATATTTTTTATTCCTTGATTTAATTTTTTCCTTCATGAATGGTTGCTAACTTCTCCCACACTACTTTCATTATCATAAAGTGAGACTTTATTGTATTTACTTACAAGAGCACAAAATAGTATGTGCATGGCCTTAGCATTCAATTGTTCCATCTTAGTATCTTGCTAATCCCGTTCATCTTCTTTCTTTGGCACAATAATGCCTTTAACCCTCTTCTTAGGGGGGAGCGGTTCATTGACAATGATCTTCTATACTTCACAGTCATTTGGTTGGATAAAAGTTGTTACCATTGAAAAGTGGAGGTCTCATGATGGAATGGCTTTTAATAGCATTTGCATTTGACTCAAATGCCATGAAACATACTTCATCTTGGCTCTTTAATCTTATGAACTTCTTAAGACTTTAACCATTATGTTTGCATATTCCATTCTTTGAGCTAGTAAAGATATTTTCTCAATGTTGTAAAACCTACAATAGAAACCAAAGCTCTAATGCCAATTGTTAGCTCAAAGTAATGTTTCAAGCAAAATAGGGGTGAATTGGTTCTATAAAAAATTAATCATAAATTTATCTTTTACAAAAATTTAAAATAAATTGAAAGTAAAAAAGAGTTAAGGATAAAAAAACAAATAATGAATATATAAAGGTTCGGTCCTTGAAAACTCAGAACCTACGTCCTCTATTCTTAGCACTTCCTTGCCAAGGTGATTGCCATAATTCACTAATCAAATTATTACCTCTGAGGCTAAGGTATAACCTTACAACTTTATCTTTTAAGGCTTAGATAGAACCTTTCAATCCCTTTAAGAGTTCTATCCCAAATTTTTAAGTGTTTTCATTCACTTTCACATTACCCTTTTTGTGATATGAATGAAGTATTTGCGAACAATTAGAGCCTCTAGTAGGTGAGTGTTTGCTGGAATTTAAGTACAAAATGGATGAGATACAAATAAAACTGAAAGAGTATAAATTGGATACAAAAAGACTGAAGAATTTGAAGACTTTTAGCTTTTGTTGTTTAATGCTTAATTGATCTTGGTATCTCTTGCTTCTTAGTTGTAAAGAACTTTTATTTATAGCTTGGAATTGATTTATAGATGTTGGGCATTAAATAAGTGTGGTGGAATGCTATTGTAGCCTTCATAAATGCTTGTTTCTATTCAGATCCTACTGCTATATCGATACAGTACCAAGTGTATTGATACATGAGTTAAAAATATGACTGTTATAGGCTGTTTTTGTATTGATATATTAAGCTGAGCTTCGATACGTGTCGTATTGTATCGATACAAACACACTTGTATCGATACTTTTAGGGGTTTTAGCCAAACCTTATCTACTGCCAAGCAATATGTTGATACGTATAAGGTGAGTATTAATACTCATTATGTTGTATTGATACATACTAATTTGTGTCGATACATTTGAGGGTTTTAAATATAGTGTTGATACATTGATGCATTGTGTCGATACATCCCTTTAAAATCCTTTGTAAAATGATTTTTCTTGGCTTGAATTTGACATAAACATATCTAAAAAATATTCTAAGTATAAATGTGCATTTTGGAAACATATATTTTTGACAAAATAGGAACTTAGTATTTTTCAAAATATTTTTCAATTTAACACAAGTACTAAGTTGAAAATAATTAAGTACAAGTTAATTTAGCTTAAGTTATTGCTAATTAATTTGAAGCTAACAAAAATCATGAAAAGTAAAATGTTAGTAAACAAAGATAAAGGGGATTATATGTAAATAATGATTAAAAATTGCGAGAATCAAGAACCAAGTAGGACATAGCTAGTTATAGGCCTAACTCTCTAAATTGAAATACCTTGTGGAGTCGCCAAGCTATTGTAATGTGCCCTTGACCTAGCACTACAATCGGATCACCCGAATAGTGATACGTTCAGCTTAAAATGTGAATTGTCAAAAATTTGCCTTCGAGTTAACACTTGATCAAGATTTGAACTAGGCATGATGTGGTGATATTGAGGAGAGGACCATCAGACTAGTCATTTGCCAAATCAGTCTCGGATAGCCACCATAAGGTGGCTAAAAACTTAGAGTCGCCACTGATTATTTCAAGCTAGACATGGTTGGCTACCTATTGAAACTGATATTCTGAGTTACAAAACTCGAAACATTGATTCCATAATCTACAAAATCCAAAGATTAATTGGTTGGGTTTGAGATTTGGTTATACACAGGGAAATATTAACACCCCACTACACTCGAAATCGGTACCATCTAGCCATACCTTACTTAGGTTTCAGTTATCTCGATTTTGACATTTTATTCTTTTGATAGAATCCTTTTTTATGCATGAATTTTGCATAAAATAACTCCAAGTTTTTAGTAAAAAAATTTAAATCACAAATGTACCCTGAAAAGATGGGAAATATAGGGATTTTTTACAAAAATATTCTTTGGATTAATTTTAAAAATTAGGTATTCCATGTTAGACACTGGAAAGATATTGACATGAAACATTAGCCTATAATTTTTGAAAATGATTTTGGAAATATGAATGCAAAACAAGTATCATGAAGAAAATGTGTTAGTAAGACAAAAAAGATAATAATAAGCATTGCACAAAATAAACACACAAAAAGAAACATAAAAAGGAGGTAAGATTAGAATGTATCTTGTAATTGACTTTGATTATTGAGGAATAACTAGAATGATAATATTGAGATGCGCTTAGACTCGATGGTTAATTGAGGTGTGAAACAAAAGGTTTTAATTAAAAGGTCCGAGAAAGTCTAGGAGAGAAAAATTTTAATTTTTTAACTTTTTTTTAAAAAAATTAAGGTTGTATTATCTCTTCGAAAAATGAGGTTGTAGTATCCTCTCGGAAAGCAGGGTTGTAATATCCCTAAAAATGGAAATTTTAGTAATTTTTGGAAGAAAAATTTGATCAAAAAATCCAGGCAGGTTCAAGAGGGAAATTTTGGATTTTGGAAGGCAAAGGTATTTTGGAAATCAAAATCGATAATTTGAATAAAATTGATTTTTGTTTTGGCCTTGATCCGAGCCGGAGGGACTTATGTCATAGTATGGGATTCTATGGGGAGTTATCGGACATATTTCTAAATATTTTAATGTCTTAAAAAAAGGGTTCAAGAAATTTAATTTGATTTTTCTTGATTCCAAAAAAGAAAGGATAGCATCACGTTGTTATCCTTCCCGAATTTATTTTGGAACCATCCAAAGCTTTGAGGAGTAAAAAAGGCACCTTTGGAAAGGTGATTCGATAAACGTTAATATAAAAATATTCCATAAGTCTAAGAAAATCACTTCCTAGGTGGAATTAATTTTTAAAGCTAAGGCTATTTTAGCATTGACAACGCTTGTAGGGGAAATAGTGTGATGAACTTTGAAAAATCACTCCAAAATCATTCAAGATCGCTAAATCAAAAACGGTACCTCTTTGGAAAGGAAATTCCATGTAATGTTCAGGAAAATATTTAAAAATTTTGGAAAAAGTTTTTGATTGGCCAAAATGACCAAACAAAATGCAAATCACTGTTTCTAGGGGTTTTAGACAGTATTACTTTGAAAAATCATAACTCATCCATCTGAAATGATCTGAGGGAAATAAAACACAATTGGAAAAGTAATTTGATGCCCTTTAAGGAAAAATATCAAAAAATTCTAGAAAAATTGTTTAGAGTTCAAAAATGATTTTCCAAGTCATGACTATAGTATTGCTAGGGAAAAATAGGGTGTTATTTGATTCTTTTTGGATTTCTTGGGGTCAAACACAAGCCATAGACATCCAAATATCCATGACACAAAGAAAAGGGTGACGTATGTGTCATGAGTTCATTCCACAATCCTAGAGTGGTTTGAGATGATGAAACAACTGACTGTCCATACCACAAATAAGGGTGTTAAACTTAAGACCAAGGCCTAACATTTTTAATAAATAAAAGGATTATTTTTCTTTTGAAAAAGAGCATTTTTGAGCTCATTTAACCATGAATCCAAACTTGAAAAGCTTGATTTATCCCTAAGATTAGAGGACCAATTTTGTGAAAACGTTAAATCTATGTTAGCCTTAATTTATTAGAGGTAGCATAGACTTGGGGGTTTTTGGTTAAAGATCATACATTTACAACCAACAAACAAAAAAGAGAGGCATCAAGAATAGCATTTTTAATCATGTAAAGCACATAAACATGACATATAAGGCAAATATATGCTAGAATAATAGACAAGACAATATTTTTATCATGTAAAACATGCTAAAAATGCAAGAAGTGCAAAGAAATGCATGAACCATTAAGAGGATGCTCATGCTAACATAAAAGATGGTATAATCATGTGAGGAAGGATTTCCATGACATGAAACAAGTGGTGGAGACATGATTTTACGCCATCTGGCCACGATAAAACATTAGCAAACTCAATAGAACACCTAAGCATCTTGAAATATAAATGTATCATTAAATATTATGCATGGAAGATGGTGAAGAATGCCAAGAATCAATGAAATAGTAACTATTCTAAGATGAGTTAAGAAAAATGTGATTTTTTTAGTATTTAAACAACATCAAGATATAAACAACTCAAGATATCACCAAAACAAACTCAAAGATGCATGCTATCCTAGAGAGGTCATGGCTTTATAAGTATCAGTTGGCTAGAATGAGAAAATAAGAGAAAAATGTAGAGAATATACCAACAAAGCTTGCAAAACTCTTATTTTTCCTTGTATCTTCAAAGCTGTAACTTTTGCATTCCTATGTTTTTTTTTTGTTTTCTGGTTTTAGCTTATTTTTTTCCCTTTACTTGCTATAGATGAGCAAGAAAGATTGGCCAAGATGAGCTTTTTAGTATCACTATGGATAAGGAGGCA
Source organism: Adansonia madagascariensis (assembly GCA_038381835.1). Lineage (NCBI taxonomy): Eukaryota > Viridiplantae > Streptophyta > Magnoliopsida > Malvales > Malvaceae > Adansonia > Adansonia madagascariensis. The sequence continues at coordinate 5,784 of JBBYHL010016632.1, forward strand.
TTTAGTGGTAAAAAAGTACAAAATAGAGCTTTTTGAAAGGGTTTTGGAGGTTCTTTTGGGAGAGCTACGAAAATTGAGATTTTTTTGAAAGTGAGATTTGTTGGGTATGTGTAAAAGTCCCTCTGCTAAGCAAAAATTGGCTCTTTTATAACAATGGTTTAGCTAATGTTAAGGAGCCAAAAATGAAGGCATTTTTGGGCTTTCTTCATGTACAAAAAGGACAACGCTAGGTATTATGTGCAGCTTTTTTTCTTTCTATTGGTTTTGGCAAGTAGAATAGTGGAGCCAAGGGCTGAGAAGGTTTAGCTAAAGACCAACATGCCCCAAACAAACCATGCTATCCATGAAAATGTCTAATTTTCTAGTGGTTTTGAGCCTCAAAAATTTGTTAAACCCAATCATAAGTCTGAGAATGAAGTCCACATGATTTTTAGGTTTTTATGTCTAAAATTGAATGATTTTCGTGGTCAAAGTTGTGTCCAAACTCCTATTTTGATGGTATAGTAAAAAGTTTTGAAAATGGCATGAAATAGACATTTTACCTTTTGGTATCGATACAAAGGACTCTATATCAATTCCAAAGCCTTCATGTGTCGATATTAAGAGCTTTTTATTTATACTAGAGACATTTTTGGTTTCTAGTATCGATACAAAGAGTAATGTATCGATATAAAGCATAAAAATCTTTTTGGTATTGATATCCTATAGCCTATATCATTCAAATGGACATAAAGTCACTATTTTAGCTCTAAAATAACTTAGTATCGATACCACAAACTCCTACATCGATACCATAGCTTGTGTTTTGATAAATAGCCCTCCTATATCGAAACATGGCAAAAGTTTGAAATTTTAATGGCGTGGTGCCTTGTATCAAATATCAGGACATACATTCACAAATGTGGATTGTCCTTATTTTAACTCTCCGAACACCTCACCTTAGCTGAGAATGATAGGAAATTGACCTGCGCTCATTTGAATGACCCTAACGATGACTCAAAACATGACCTTTGATGCCTTTAATGTTGGCCCAGATAAAATAAGGTGTCTACACAAAAAATTGATACTTTAAATACTGTATCTTTTAAATCCTTGCACTTAATTATGGTGTTATTATCTATAATAGCAAATAAAAGCTGTATCCATATAGTTTGTTCTAGATTTATAAGTTATTTGTGCAAAACATTAATCTAATATAATCAAACAAATTAATAAAACTTCGCAAAAGACATAAACTAAACTTTGATGCAGTTAATTGTACTAACATGCAAATAGAATAAGAAAACCTAAAAGTTAAACTAAGATTTAGGGAAATAGAATAACAAGTGAAAATAGTTTTAAAAAGTATGTTTAAGAAATCATTTGCTACCTCTAAACATAAACATGAATCAATATCTAAATTATCTCCAATTATCTCTTAAAACTACTAATCATAAATAGCAACAAGCTCTTTTAATCAGTTTTTCCTTGGTTTGTCATTAAATAGAGCAAGCTCTCCTTTTAATCCCTAACTATTAAAAAAACTAGAATAAGCCTTACAGATTTAATTTAATAAAAACTTCAAGATAGAAAAGATAGGTTGATCTAAGCAATAAACAAACAAGCACAAACTATTTAAACTAGGTTATTTTCTACATCGAAATGAACAAAAACCTAACCATAATCATTGATCACAAATTGCTACTAATGAATAAGAAAATAGATAATTATGGATCAACATTCCTAATCCAACATTAGATAATTATCAAGTTCTATTTAGTTGCTTGCCTAAAAAATCAAGATAAGAATCATAAATAATTTTTATGAAAGAACATAAACAATTTCAATAAATAATTTTTGAATAATATATTATGAGAATCAATTAAAAGTCATGTCTAGGGCTTCGAAATCACCCTTAACGAAAAAAAAAACTTAGTCACACATGTTTGATGTGTTCAATAACAAATTCATTAAAAAAAATCCAGCAAGAATGAAGGAAAAAGAGAAAGAAAAAACTTAGATATGGTGGTTGGTTGTAATCTTTTTCTCTTCCTCTTATCTCCTCCTTGTTCTCCTCCTTGTTCTCTTTTAGTTCTCCCTGTTGTGCTATCAACTTCCCCTTAATTCTAATTTTGCCTCTATCTATAATGCCAAGGTTAAGTCTCTATTTATAGTGGCTAAAAAAGATCTCTAGGTAAAGTTTGAGAATCCTATTCAAAGTAAGAAATTTGGATGTCTCTTTCAAAGCAGATTTGGAGTACAAAATCAAGCTTTTACCAAAGAATTTGATCTTTTAATTCCAACATCTTCTTCCATCTTGCGATTCTGATATTATAAGCCCATTAACATTCTCATTGACATATTTTTACTTCATTCTCCAAAATAAATTTGAAATTGAAAAACAAAGATAGTAACTAAAATAAAGATAAAAAATTCATAAAAACTAAGAATAAAAAGTGTATATGTGTGATTTATAAACTTATCACTAAACCTTAGCCTATATTACATGTTTTAAAAGTCCATTTTGAATAATTATATATGTTTAACTAAAGAGTCTTCCCTTGGATTGTATCCCATTTCTTCAAATTAATATTTTCTTAAAGGAATTTAAAATTCTAAAATGCATAGTAGAGTAACCAGTAACAAAAATAAAAGATGAAAAAATGATTGAAACTTTAGGATGAAAACCCAAAAAAAGCAAACTAGAACATAAAGGTGAAGGCAATGCTAAAAATTTTGTGTATGATTGTGCCATGGCTGCAATAAGAGACCCTAAAGAGAAGACATCTTGTACCAATTAGTGAACATTTTTTAGGAATTTAACAAGTTCAACACCGTTAAGATGACTTATTCCAAGGTGAAAATCCTTTTCCTTACTTTTCCAAATATTTGAGCTTATCATATTTAGTTTTGACATTTGTTGAAATGCCATATAGCAAGAAATTAAAAGAGAGTGCCAAAATAGATTCTATCTTAAAACAAATCATTTTGAGAAACTTATTTTTCAAATAATTTTATTCATTTGTGAGCTTATATGAATAAATGTTGATCTCCTCTAATGTCTAACAAAAACTTTCTTGATCACCAAAACCTCAATAGAGTGAAATACCCAATTCACGTGAAAAAGACAAATTGTGATCCACCTTATCCATTCTTAGAAATAATCACCTTTTGTTTTTTTTTTTGAAAAGATCCAAATCTCTCATGTTGAAAAATAAAGACTTGATTTTTAAATATACAAAAATATAAGAAAAAAAAGGAGTAGGCCAACTTTCCATTCATATGGACGTAAATGAAAAAAATTCATTTTAAATAATTTTCACAAACAAAGCATGAAAGCATTCAAAATTTGGAATGATGCATTTGAGTTTTGTGTAATATTTAAATTAAGAAACATACCTCTAGCCATTTTGATCAAGAACACGACCTCGCTCCAAGTATACATAAACGAATGCCCCATATAAGCCTTCTAGTTTATTTCTTTATTTCTTGATAATTACCTTATGATAGTGCATAGGCAATTTATATAGACTAGACTAGGGACTTATACTAGAAGACTAATTAAAGTTGTATCCTACCATCAAGGAGTCTGTATTCTAATTAGCTACTGAAGTAGAATTTAACTCTTACCACTAGAGTAGTTAATGTTAATAGGATTTGCTAGATAATATCACCTTAATATTAATTAAAATATTTATCTTGGTCCACTTAATTATCAAATGAGCCATATAAAGTCCAACATTCTTCCACTTGGCCCATACGATAAACCAAGAACTTAAATAGGTGATATTTAAATCCAAAACTTTTGTATGGCAATAAGTTACTCTAGCCAAACTCTCAATCGATTGAAGATTCACAGAGCATGAATTATAGTGTAGCATTCTAATCCAAATATTCCTTTCCATGTATTACTATGCATGATCCTCTCTAAAATAGCACTTTATGAGATAATATTTTATGAATAGATTTTCTATAATCATTCAAGGTCTACGCGATATGTAAACTTTATGTGCACAAACTAAAACATGTTTATAAAATCTAAGAATGTGAAATAAACTCAAACAAAGAAGCCAAAATACATCTTAATAGAATTTAACTAGCCCCATATGATCCATATGAATTGTAAACTATTTTGTCGACAATGCTTTAGTCATAGGATCCAGTATTATTAAATCTTTACTAATGTGTTGGCCAGGATTACTTTAATATCCACCAAGCACTTCTATTATAAACCTTATGTTAAGATTCTTATAAACTTGACCATATATATAAGGCTCCAATACTATATGCATATGTAATGCCTTTCATATGTTATTTTTTCAAATTATTTACAGATTTTAGCTTAAATTGAAGCATCTTCTTTATAATTTACGCACTTGCAGGTGAATAGCTTTGTATCCTAATTTTTCCTAAAATTATCTCGACATAGGCTTCTTAAGATAGACTTAATGTCTTCTTAAACCTATCTCTATGAATCTTTATGCCCATGACATATGAAGATTCACCCAAATTCTTTATATCAAAGTTTTGAGAAAGAAAACCTTTGTCTTATGCAACAAAGCTGAATCACTTCTTGCAAGGAGAATATCACCGCCATATAAGACTAAAATTATGACTTTACTCCCACTAACTTTAAGTTATAAACAATGATCAACATTTTAGTAAATGTTAAACTTTACATGCCACTGGTGGGATGCTTGTTTTAGTCTATAAATTAATCTTTCAAAGAAACCTTCAGGTAGAACATGTAAACCTTTTCTCAAGGTCCCTATTCAAGCAAGTTGTTTTCACTACCAGTTAATGTAACTCTCAATAAAAAATGAGATGCAAAAGCTATGATAATTCTTAATGAAACTTTTATAAAAACTGAAGAGAAAGTTCCATGGTTATCAATATCTTTTTTGAGTGAAACTTTTGACCATTAGTCTAACCTTATATTGTTCAAAATTACCAAAAGGTAATTTAATGAGTTACTAGACTGGATTATTGGCCATTGGTTCCATCTTTTTTATCATAGCCTTTATGCCAAAATGTGAAAAATTTTACTATTCATGGCTAGTGAAAACTAGATCATCCTTATGTCTAATATCAAAATTAGACTTTTATAGGTATACAACCAAGTCATAGAAATAGCTAGTTTTTTACCCATTGGATGTCTCAATTCTATAATCATTTGTACATATTGTGCACCTTTTGTCAGTGAGATTAATGATCTATTGTAAAGGTTATACTTTAATTTGATTGTTCTCCAGTTAATTTTATATATTTGTTTTTTTTAGAAACAATCAAGTTTTTTATAAAAGATTAATCTAAATAAATTTATTCCTTAATATCAACCTTACAAGAAAAGTCACTCCCACTGGACTCATGATCCATAAGAAACTTAGCATTTCTAGCTTCAACAATTCTAGTTGAATATGAGAGACATTTAAAACTTGTACCCTTTTAAGTTAATTGCATACCCAATAACTATTAACTGTTTTTGGATCCAGTTTCCTTATGTTTGGGTTATAAACCTTCACTTTAATTAAACAACTGAAGTTCTTAAATATCTTAAGTTGGATTCTAACTATTCTATAATTCTTAGAAAGTTTTAGAAAACAATTTAGTTGGCACTTTAATAAAGACATCAATAGCAGTTTTAATGCATCAATCTATAAACTTAGGGGAAGGTGATTG
>JBBYHL010016643.1:0-106675 GCA_038381835.1 Adansonia madagascariensis
GCTCCATGCGTTTAGTCTTTGCCCTAGTCATTGGACCTCCAATTCCTTGCAAAGGATCATAAGAATGGTTGGAAATATGTGTTTGTGCAAGTTGATCTCCATCAGCCACCCTGTCAGACCATGTTGTTTGATTTAACCACACAATTACACGTATTGCAATAAGTAATAGAGTGATAAAGTACAGTGTCGATCCCATAGGGAATTGATACTAAAATTATTAAGTACTAAACTTAAAACAACTTTACTAAACTTAAAACAACTTAATCTTATTCAAAAAAATGATTAAAAATTAGAAAATAAAATAAACTAATAATAAGGCAAATCGTAAATAATCAAAGCCTAGGATTTTAATTTCTCTTAATACTTTAGTAAAACCCTACTCTCTTAACTTGACTAATGATACTAAGTTGTTAACCTAGAGTTTTAATTTATTGAGAAGAATCTTTCAATGGTCTTATAAAAATATATCTCTTAATTTTGCTATATTCCTACGAAAATTGAATTAAAAGAAACTCAATAAGCGTATATTATAATTTGGTTATATATATCATGCTCGTATATTCTTTTTTAACATGCAGATCAATTTATCTTGCTGACACCTTATTTTGTTCGAGCCAACTTTTGGCATCCCAAGACTTAATTAAAAGAAGATAGAATCAAAAAATAGAAAAAATAAACTAGGGATAACTATCGGGTGCCATGTTGCAAGGTGGAAAATGTTTTTAGGGAAGGTCAGAATGGTTCATATTAAAGAAAAATATAGAAATGAGGCATCAAACGTCACTATTTGAGGTGTCCCTATAGTCATTCAGATGACTACATATGTCAATTTCCCATTGTTTGTGACCAAGGTGAGGTATTCAAAAAGCCTAAGGTACATGCAAGTTGTATTGGTGCATAAGCATTGACAATAAACCTTTACATCGCCAAAATTTTGAATTTTCACATGTAGTATCGATACAAGAGGATTTGGTATTGATACCTAAGGTGTGGCATCGATATCTGGCATGTTAGTATCGATATGGACCTTGGTAGTAGCTAAAGTTATGATTTTTGGCAAATGTATCACTACGCAACCATGAGTATCGATATGAATCCGTGGAGTATCGATACAGGCCATAAGCCTTGAGGCTGGAAATAATTTTTTTGTTCTTAGTATCGATACACTTCTCATTGTATCGATACTCATGCATAAAAGTTACCTTATGTAATGATACAAAATGTCTTGTATCTATACACTAAGGCATTTTTGCCCAGTTTGAGCCATTTTTCAGCCTTCAAAAATTTGAGTCAAACATCTTTCTTGCACCGAAAATCATCATAATTCATATCAAGCCTTAACTATGGGCTCATGATTGGACTTAAACAAACTTTTAAAGCCTAAATGGTAATGAAAAGGGTCATTTTCATGAAATATATAGTTGTAAGAAGGCATGCGAAGCATATCTCTGGTTGCAGCTATTGTAGCATTTCTACACCATTACTTTACGTGGCAAAACCAATAAGATGAAGGCCAACTGAGCATAATAGTTGGAGATATCCCTGATTACTTGAATGAAAGATCAAAAATACCCTTGCTTTATTTCCCAAAAGCATTAGTTGACCCTTAGATTTAAGGAGAAAAAGTTGGCTCAATAGAAGAGATATAGGGACATACTTGTTTATCCCTGTTCAAGTTGTATTTTATTCCTGATTCGTTTGTCAAAATGTATGCTTTCTTGTTATATAAAAAATATGATTTTTTACCCCAAGTTAAGTCTATGTTACCTTCAAATAATGGTGCTTAGCATAGATTTAATGTTTTGATTAAATTGGTCCTCTAATCTTAGGGATAAACTAAAATTCTAGGTCTAGATTTAAGGAAATAAAATGTTGTTTTCTTTTGCTAAAGTATTAAGCCTTGATCTTGAGTCCAAACCCTTTTTAGTGACTTGGTTAACAAGTTATTTTATCATCTCAAACTACTTTAGGATTATGGAATGAACTCATGATGCCCATGTTACTTGTTCCTTTTTGTCACGAATGTTTGGATGTCTTAGATTCAAGTCCGTCCTAGGAAAAACTCGAAAATACCAAATAACTCCATATTTTTGCTTTAGCAGCACCATAGTCCGAAGAAAAATTATCTTCAAGTCATAAATGATTTTTCTAGAATTTGTTTTATATTTTTCATTTAAAGGGCATCAAAATAACTTTCCAACAATGTCTTGATCAGCCTCAGATCATCCTAGAGGAGGGAGTTATGATTTTTTGAACCATTGTTGTTTGGGACCCCTGAAAACAGCATGTTATGTTCTATGTGGGCCATTTTGGCTCATCAATTAATTTTTCTAAAATTTTTAAATATTTTTCCTAAAAAGTTTATGAAATTCCCTTTTTGGATGAGCCCATAATAATCTTCAAACTCCGTCATGCATTTTCCCTTGTACATGCTGCCAGTGTCGAAGCAAGCCTAAATTTAAAAATTAATTTTGCCTAGGTGATTTTCTAGGATTTTTAAAATATTTTTATATTAGTTTTGATCGAGTTATCTTTCCAACGATACTATCATTTATCCCCTAAAGCCTTTGGATGAACCTGAAATAAATTCGAGAAGGGAGATGAATGTTGTCCCTTATTTTTAACCTAATTTCCAAAATGCCTTTATAAAGACATTCAAATGTCTCGAAATGCACCCGATTGGTTCCCCTACAACACAAGCCTTTTAGACTCAGATCAAGGCTTAAGACAGAGATATATTTTACACAAATCTTTAGTTCCTTATTTTTAAAATCCATTTTTTCAGAAAAAAACCTTTTCTTTTAAAACATAAAAAATGTTCATCTTTAGGGATACTCCAACCCTACCACTCTAAGCGAATACTCTAACCTCAAATCATCGAAGGTTTTCATTCTTGGGGATACTCTAACCCAACCACTTTGAGGGGATACTCTAATCCTGTTTTCCAATGAAAATTTGATTTTTTTCTCTCAGATATATTCGTAATTCCTAATTATTCTCTTAACTTTATCTTTAGGGATATTCTAACCCCACTTCTTTGAGGGAATACTCTAACCTCGCTTTTACCTCAAAAAATACAAAAAATCTCTCTCCTTTAAATACCATAGATTGTTTTGATTAAAAACTTTTTTCCCTCAAATAACCACCAAATCCAGACCTGCCTCTAAATTGTCATCACAGTTATTCTTTAATAATTAAAGACAATTATGAGATACATTCTGATCATCCCTTATTCTTACATTTTTGTTTATGATATTATCATATTCTTTTTTGACTTACTAACATGTTTCTTTTTTGTGGTGACTATATTGCACTCATATTCAAAACTTGTTTTCAAAGAAATTTAAAAGGCAATGTTCCATGTTAATATCTTTTCAGTGCTTGATATAGAATATCATAATTTTCAAATTTAGCTTGGAAAATATTTTTATAAGAATCCCTATGCTTTTCATACCTTCTTGGCGTGTAAGTGATATAACTCTTCTTCAGAACCTAGATTTATATTTCCTACCAAAACTTCTTGCATGAAAAAGAGAATATATCTAAATAATGCCTAAATAGAATTGATTAAGTTGAAACCAAAGCCAGACATAGTTAGTTGGTACCAAGTTTAGCCTTCGTAGGGGTGCTAATCTTTCCCCACGTATAACCAACTACCAAACCCAACCAACAAATCATTGGACTTTGTAGACCATGAAATCAATGTTTTGAGTTTCATAACTTAGAAAATGAACTTCAAAATTCTTTTAATATTTACATTTAACTACCATCAAATTAGTTTTTCAAAATTCATTTTATTTTATGAGTTTTTATGTTTTGGAATTTCTCACGTTTCTAAGATAAGAAGTTTTTTACTTTATAAATTTTTTCGGGGGGACGTTTTGAGTTTATATTTTTTAAAATTCTTTAAATATCTTCATAAAATTCATATGAAATCAGTTTTTCAAAATTTAATTTATTTTATGAGTTTCTTTTAATTTTTTTTGTTTTCAAGATACAAAGTTGCTTATTTCGTAAATTTTTTTAAGGAATTTTTTTGAATTTATAATTTTTAAAATTCTTCAAATATTATTTTTTATTCCATATTAAATCAGTTTTAAAATTTTTATTTTATTTTATGAACTTTGCACTTTCTTTCAGATTTTTCTCATTTTCAAAATATAGAGTTATCTACTTCGTAAATATTTTTGGGTGGATTTTTCTTGGTTTATAATTTTAAAAATTCTTCAAATATTATTGTTTAAATCATATTAAATTAGTTTTTAAAATTTTATTTTATTTTATGCGTTTTGTATTTTTTTTCAAATTTTTCCTATTTCTAAAATACAAAGTTTTCTACTTTATAAATTTGTTTGGAAGGATTTCTTTGAGTTTATAATATTCAAAATTCTTCAAATATTCTCATTAATTCATATTAAATCAGTTTTAAAAATTTTATTTTATTTTATGAGTTTTGCATTTTTTTAGAATTCTCCCCATTTCCAAGATACGAAGTTTTCTACTACGTAAATTTTTTAAGGGAGTTTTCTAAGTTATAATTTTTAAAATTAATCAAATATTCTTATTAAATTCATGTTAAATCAGTTTTGGAAATATTATTAATTTGATGAGTTTTGTATTTTTATTTTTATCCAAAAGGATTTTTCTTGTATAATTTTACGAGTTTTGGAGTTCCAATCAAGTTTTTCATTATTTCATTTCCAAATTTTGTTGCTGATTATTATTTATTAATTTTTCATTTTATTATTATCATTTTAGTTTTATTTTAATTATTGGTTATTTTCTACTAGTTTCATGAAAACTAGTCTAATTGATTTCCAACTTTTTTCTAACTAATTTGGTTGGTTTCTAATTACCCATTAGTGATATTATCTAGATAATCATGAGAAAATATTATGATATGACCATTAGTTCACATCCATTTAATGCAAATTACAATTACCCATGCAAAAAATGAATAAAAAATTAGAAAAATAAAAATAACAACTTTTTTTGTACTTTTCATGCCCATCCAACCGACCATTTTTCAGCCAATTTTGGCTGAGTCTCCCATATATAAGAAAAGGGAGAAAGCTTTAAAATGGATGATTTTGGCTTTCATACAGAAAAACACTAAAAAAATTTAAAAAATTTTCTAATGTCAAAAGCTTTTAAGGTATATTGTCTTCTTAAATCCTTAGTTTTTGTTCATCTTATTTACTTTCTTTCCTTTTAGTGAGCCAAAATAATGCTTTAGCTCATGGACTTTAGTCCATGTTGAAAGGCTTAACTTAATGACTATGAATTATTCTCTTTGATTTCTTTATCATGTTTGATTTTTCTTAACAAATACTTAATTTTTCTCATGAATTTTGTTGTTGTTGATATGATGTTGATTTTTGTATTATATTAGTCATATAAATGTTGTTTCTCCTAGTATTTTCATGTTAATATGTTAGAATAACATGTTTATACATTATTTTTTATGATTTAATATATGATGATGTTGATTTATGCATTGATAAAACTTAGATATATGATTGTTGAGCAAAAAATTTTGTTTGGTGGTTTATATGGAGTTAGTTAAAATTCATATATATGTACGTGATGATTTTATTTTCATTTTTGTGGCTACTTTATAAATATAAAATGTTTAAGGACTAATTTTCGAAAAAATAAAAATGTAAAAAAATAATTTCTAATTATTCCATGTTTAATCGAATTTGATAGATTCTTGTTGATTATGTTTTGTGCATATTTTTTTGCAATAATTCCATGTTTTTCTTTTTTTTAGGTTATGTTATAACTTTAGTAAACATAGGGACTAATTTGCAAAAAATTGTAAATTTTTAGGCCATTTTTGGGTTTGGCCCAAAGCTTAATGGGCTATATGAAAACTGACTTTTCCTATTTTAGGTATTTTCCACACTTTAGGAGTCATTTTGTAACTTTGCAAAGTTTAGGAACTAGTTTGCAAAAATATAAAATTTTTGTTTTGTGGTCAAAGATGTTTGCCCAAACCTTTATATGGATGTTATTCATGATTTACATGCTGATTTTTATATGATTAATCATACTTTATGATAATTTAGGATGTTTTTTATTTATGCACCTAAATGTCAAATTAGAAAAAGTTTAGGGATCATTTAGTAAACCTTAAATTTAGGGTAAAATGGTCATTTTCAGCATTTAAAATATTTCTATTATTCCTATGGTCTTCCATAGGGATGTGGACATTTTCAAAACTTTTCATACCCTGTCAGTGTTTCGTAGGGCATGAAACGAAATTTTTAAAAGTTTAGAGGCTTAAGTGTAATTTTTGCATTTTAAATCAATTTTAGAATTTTAATTTCCCTATTTAGAGTACATATCATCATTCTTTCTCTTTTCATGTCCTGTAAGGTTATTAGGATACTTTCACGTCGAAAGTATACCTCAAGGGTATTATGGTAATTTCACTAGAACTGAGTCCTAGGTAGTTATTAGGATGCTTTTATGCAAAAGATGTGCATTTAGGATAAGTTCAACCTTTCATGATCATTTTTGGGTCTTTTAGGGTTACCGAGATACTTTCATGTTGAAGGTATACCTTAGGGGTATTTTGGTAATTTTACTAGAATCAAGTCCTCGGTAGTCATTGGGATGCTTTTATGCCAAAGATGTGCATTTAGGTTAAGTTTAACCTTCCATGATCATTTTCATGTCCTTTAAGGTTACCAAGATACTTTCACGTCGAAAGTATACCTCAAAGGTATTTTGGTAATTTCACTAGAACAGAGTCCTAGGTAGTCATTAGGGTGCTTTGATGCCAAAGATGTACATTTAGGATAAGTTAAACCTTCCATGATCATTTTTGTGTCCTTTAGGGTTATCAAGATGGTATACCCTAGGGGTATTTTTTCATAAAATCAAGTCCTAGGTAGTTGTTGGGATGCTTTTGTACCAAAGATGTGCATTTAGGTTCAACGTTTCATAATCATTTTAGTGTCCTTTAGAGTTATCATAATACTTTCACATCAAAGGTATAATCCAAGGGTATTATGGTAATTTTGCATTAGAACCAGGTCTTATATGATTACTAGGATATTTTCATTTCAGCAGTATACATTAGGAATAGGTTCATTAGTTTAGATTGTTATCGAGTCTAGGATGTTTTATTAGTATTTTTGATAAAATATGAAAATTTCTTTTTAGAAAATTAAGGCAATCTCTCTAAGTTAAAATAATATGTGGAGTTTCTCCGAAAATATGAAAGGGGTTCTACGGATTAATAAGATACCATTTTCAAAGTGGAAATTAAGATTTTTATAAATTTTAAAAAATAAAACCTTTCGTATTTCTTTGGCCCTCTAGCGGGATATAAATGATATTTTGAATTTTAAAATCTTTTGTGTTCCTTTGGCTTTTTGTTGGGGTATAAAAGAGAATGACAAAAAGGTTTCATGTTCCATTGGTCTTTTGGTGGAATGCGTAAGAGATTTTTTTGAAAAAACTTGATTTCTTTTGAAACAGAATAATAAATTTGCTTTATAAAATATTATTTTTCAGAATTTATAATTAAATTCAATATGTTGAAACCAAATAAAAATTAAAATTCAAGTTAACACGTAATTAATAAGGTATCAATTTTTGGGCATCACAAGAGGGTCGATCTCTACTTGTGATTATAACCGGCTCTTGATCCCTTTTATATTATCTTTGGTATAATCACGGACTTCGGAGTTAGTATTTTAGGGTTTCATGACCCTCAAAATATGGACTCCAATAGGTGAACAATCTCACCTAGCCTAAATAGGTTAGTGGTAACTCCAAACAAATAGTCATTTCATAATGACTATTTAGGGTTAAATCGCGTGAGCGATTCGTCTCAACCACCCAGTCCCCAAAAATAAAAAAAATCGATAATGATATGGCCTATAGAAATAAGAGAATATAAAATAGTGATATATCAACAAATATAGATATGAAGGCCATTTAATTCGGGATTGATTGGGATTCATATCTAGGCCAAATTATGACAGTTACCATCGCCTTTTGATAGGTTGCCCTAACATTTTTTAGCCTAAAGTGCATCACTTTACATGGTCACGAAGGTAGGCTTCTCAATGTTTTCAGCTACCATTTTAATTTGGTTATAACTCGAAATTCCATCTATAAAGGAAAATAGTGCATTTTTGGCATTGTTGTCACTAGGGTATTGATATGAGGCAAAGGGAAATTGTCTTTTGGACTAACTAGGTTTAGGTCCCTATAATCTACACACATATGCACTTTGCTATCCTTTTTAGGAACTAAGACTATATTGGCTACCCATTTAAGGTATTTGGCTACTTTGAGAAATCCTGCCTCAAATTGCTTTTTTACTTATTCTTTGGTCTTCAGAAGCATTTTAGGCTTCATCCTTCAAAGCTTTTATTGTGTGGGCTTACACTAAGGTTTGAAGGGAAGTTTATAGACCACAATGTTGGTGTCTAACTCGGGCATTTCTTGGTAGGAGCAAGTGAACACATCCCTATATTCTTGCAAAAGACTTAGTAGTTCTATTCGGGTTGATAAGTTTATAAAGGTTTTGATTTTAACTTCTTTCTAATCTTTTTTTATTCTAAGGTTTATGGTTTCAGAAGGTTCTTCATGAGGCAATATCTATTTTTCTTCTTGTTCAATTAGTCTTAATAGGTCTAAAGGTATGGGGTTCTCTTCAAAATCTTTTTTTTCCTCAACCTCACTGGTGCAAATTGGTTGCTCAAATTGATTTTTAGAGTCTCAGTATGAATATTCATGTCACTTTCATTCGAGTACCTAAAATTATAGGAAAAAGAACAATATATGCAAAAAAAAATGCAGAGAAAGGTTTAAGAGTTGGTGAAAACTCTAAAAATGAGCTCAAAGGATGAGATGCATAATGCTTAGTCATTTTCATTGATAATACTTAATAAAAAGATGTCCATATAAAGGATCCTACAATGCTCTTAGGCATAAGCATGTAGGTTTAGCTTATAGCATTACTTTGAAATAGACTTGAACAGTGGAAGAATCTTAGTTTCAGTCCAAACACTTGGAACAAATCTTGGAGGTCATAGACCAGTCGCTTAGTTTATCACTAGCATCTCTAGCTCATCATTACATTGATGGAGAGATCCCTAAATGCCTTGTTTAGTATGAGCATGACTTTGGCAGAGTCGATATTCATACGTCTTCTTAGGGAAAACTTTTTTGAATCATTGGTTCATATCCTATATCTTGTCCCAATAGACGAGTCATCCTTTTTTCACGGTTCTTTTAAGCTTGTTTTCTTTTCTACATCTCATTAGGCTTGAATCCTAACTGTATTTTGTAGATCTAGTTGACAACTTTCAAGGCTCTGGCAATCCCTTGGAGGTGCTTTTTGACTCCCTTTTCAACACGAGCACTTTTGCCAATGGTTAACTTTAAACCCATATGAGTGCTCTTCGATAGATGAGGCTTAAGTATTGGCAACCCCTCCTTGACATAAGTGGTGTTGACAAACTCAAAGGATTGAAATGAGAATTCTAGGATATCTTCATCGAGCTTGATATACAAGGCATCAGTTGAGGTAGCGACAATTATATCTTTTTTCCTCCGATGTTGACAACTTTGTTATGAACGATGAATTTAAACTTTTAATGCAGTAATGCCAGCATTACCCCTATAGAGTGAATCGATGGCTTTCCAAATAGGCAGTTATACATTGGAGCAATGTCCATTACATGGAAGTCTACTTCATAAGTGCGTGGGTCGACTTGGAGTGGAATAGTGATGTTTCTGATGATGTTTTTGCAAGTTCCACTAAATGCTTACATAGTCATGCAACTGTTTTATATGTAAGTCGTGTCAATAGAGAGCTTATTCAAGCATGACACCAGCTTTACATTCAAAGTTGACCCATTATTAATAAGCACTTTAAGCAATATGCTACCTTTGCGGTATATAGTGATATGAAGAGCTTTATAATGTCCTTTTTCTTAATTAGGGATTTCATCATCATTGAAAAATATATAGTTGTCAGTAGCGATGTTGCTTACTAAGCAATCCAATTGGCCTATCGAGATGTTTGGAGGGATGTATGCCTCATTGAAGACCTGAAGAGAGCATTTTTATGGGCTTCTGAATTTAATAGTAGTGATGGCACAGATATCTTAGTAGGCTACTTATTCAACTGATCTATGATGCTATATTCACTGTGCTTGATTAATTTAAGGAATTTCATAATTTCTTTCTCACTCATTGTTTCTTTGATAGATATCAGGTCTGAGTCTTTGGTTGTAAATTTTGGTGCTTAAGGAATAAAAGTAGTGTTCTTTTGTTGAGTTTTACCTCTTGATGCTACCAGGGCATACATCTGCCACTTTAAGTTAGATGGCCCACTCCAAAGAGATCCACATTAACTACTTATTGATTAAACTTTCCAAGGATTAAAGTTTTGTTTTCATAGTTCCAAGGAAAAGGCTTATTGTCTTTACAAAGAAAAGGAGATGGAAGTTGAATAATCATTTTGGATGAAGGCTAAAGAGTGATAGCTTGGATACTCGATCGGTTGTCAAATAAAACTAATGGCTTTCCAACACCATAAGAAGGATTATTCCCTTCCCTCTCCATGGTGTTGATAGATGGTATCGCATTTGCGGACATAGTATCTGAGGCTCACTTTTTATTGTGAAATTTAATGTTACCCTCTTTCATCATCCTTTGAACCATTAAGTGGAACTCTTTGCAGATTTGAAAATTATGACCATAGATGGTATGGAAATTATATAAGGCACTGGCTCCCTTCTTCATCCCTTTGACCTTATTGACCAAGTTGGCTTATATCAGACTTTGCCAAACCAAATTCATTGGCATCTTGACCTCATCTAAGTTTTCTATGGCCTCGTAGTCTTTTTTAATAGCCATTTTACTCATATCTAACTCAACATGAGTTAAAGTTCAACTAGCTCCAATACTGGATTTTAGTTGTTGTTTAGCCTTCACTTTTTTCTTTCCCTTTGCCCTTAAAAGTATTTCTTTTACCTGAGTCACTTCTTATGGCTTCATCAATTGTTTTGCATAATACGACTACATCTATAAAGCTCTTTGTGATTTTCTTCACTGTCTTCTCATAGTAAGGTGCTTGTAATGTGCCAATGAATCTAACAACTATTTCTTTCTCTATCAACAAAGGATGAATATGGGCTACTTCTTCTATCCATCTCAAAGTATACTACTCGAAGTTTTCCTCATTTCTTTTTTCCATGCTTATAAGAGAAAGATAACTTAAAACCCAATTGATGGTAGATTTTTCCTCATCAGCGACATTAATAGACATACCAATGTACTCGTCTCACTCCTTGTAGAACTTAGTTTCGGACCAGTCTATCATCCCTTGGACCATTTCTAGGAAAAATGCATAATGTTGCAAAGTGTGCCTTTGACTGCAGTGGCAGCAAAATGGTTCAATGGTTTCATTACTCCAATTATAAACACCTGACACTATTATTGCCTTCAGAAAAGCTTGCCATCCTTTACTCAACATGGTTTTAACTTTTGTACTATTTTTTTGACCTAACATCTTTTCCCTTCAATTATCGCATTCAATCTTGGCTCTACATGGTTAGGAACTAGATTGGCTCCAATGTTAGGTCTAGGCCCTTATTTGACCTTAGTCACATTCTTTTCTAGTACACCTTGCACCTTTTTCTTAAATAAGGTGCAATTCTCAATAGAGTGGCCTTATGCTAGCATAGTACTCCTAATAGGCATTTTCATCATATCAGTTGAGGTATGGAGATGATCTTGGCTTATGAATACTAGGGCTACTAGCTGACCTACCACATTTAATTATTTGGAGCTTTGGTGTTGTTCATGTTAAGGGGTTGCTCATTTTGAGTAGTATTTTAAATAAGTTCAATGTGAAACTCTTTGCTGGAGTGATCCCAATAGAATAAACTAGTTGTGGCATTGTGGAGTAGAGGTTAAAACCTGGATGCAACATGTTCGAAAAGTACATACCCTACGTTGGATGTGACCTCGATTGAATCTTGGAAGATTCTCGCTACTAACATCCACCTCCTTCTCCTTACCCTTAGTTGTTGGCTTTTTGACTGACACAGATGATTCTCCAATAGATATCTTACCACTTTTGATAGCATTATCAATCATTTCGCCCACTATAACTGTATCAATGAAATTTTTCATGGCATTTCCCATTAACCTTTCATAGTAGAGAGCTTGTAAAGTGCTAATAAACATAACCATTATCTCTTTCTTGATCAAATAAGGTGCACTTGAGCTGATTCCTTTCTCTACCTCTAAGTATACTTTTTGAAGCTTTTGAGGCTTTCTTTTCCATGTTCATAAGGGAGAAACAATCCAAGGCCTAGTCAGACATGTGTTTATATTGATTAAGAAAGGTGCGAGCCAAATCTGTCTATGTTTGAATTATTATAGGATTAAGCCCCATATACCATTAGATGGCTAGCCTAGTTAGACTATCTAGACCTAGTGAATCAGTAGCTTTTCATTCTTCTCATATCCGGCCATCTTATGGTAGTACATGCGAAAGTGGGCAGTGGGGTCTATAGTCCTATTGTACTTTTTAAAATTTGACACTTTGAGTTTAAGCAGGATAGTGAGGCTGGAACCAATCCCAATGATGTAACATTTATAATCCTAAATTTGTCCCTTCCTTCAATAGCTCAAAAGCACTTTTCTAGTGATTGATGCCTATTTAAACCTTTATCAATTTTTGAAGATGTCTTTATTTTTTCTTGTTCTGTTTGCTCAACGAAATCTGTGACGTAGGCCTTACTGGTGAAGGGCCCGCATCCTAAAATCCTTGAACCAGATAGGGTGCTACTACAAGGCTAATGTAAATGACAGTTGAGTTAATAGGATATTTGCTATCGAATGATGCTGTCCATGCAATGCCCCTTCCTTAGCATTGGTGGCTTTAGTGCCACTGTTTAAATTACTCTCGAGATTAGCTGGTTCTTGTCTTGCGTCGACAGCACTTACTTACCGTTTTTCCTTTAAAGCCTTAAATAATAACTTAGTCACTTCCATAATCTGAGCTGGTGTTCCTAATTCTTATGGAGTGATTGCTCCCTATCCATGAGTTTTCCATCCTTTTTCGATGATTACAAATGTTATGCCAATGTTGAACTGTAGGTTTTATGTCCTACAGCACTTTTACTTTAGATTATTATTGGATTAGACTTTTATGATATGTAATAAACATGTTTAATGAGATAAAGATGAGCATGCAATTAGATGGCAATTAACATACATGTAAAAAATAGTAAAAGAATTAGATTAGTCATGCAAATACATGTAGGATGATTGGACTTTGGGAGTAGCTTCATTAATCGGATTTTTCATTAAAGAAACAAAATATCCCAATTACACATGATTACAATAAAAAATGCTTGGCAAGGTTAAGTTGCTTGATCACATGTTCCATAAAATACAATAATTCTTATTTATGGGCTCCGATGAGCAAAATGTCATATGTCAAAGGTCGGGCTGTGTCTATCACGTTCTTAGCATCCAACTAACCTACCTGATCTACTCGGTGAGATAGCGATAATGGTCTTGATAATTTTGGCGTGCTTGATCAATCACTTGTAGCCATTCTTGCCCCCATTGTTAGGAGACTCTCACTAGTTCATTGATTGGTTTTAGTGAGCTTATAGCGAATGCTCTAAATCTTGAATTCTGAGCATAAGAGTTCAACCTGATTTGCTCTCAAATCCTGGATTTGAGCTTCTAGTTGTCCATTTTTTCTTTGGTAAATTGACACAAAGGCATGGGTTCTAATAAGCTTCTTTTTGTTGACCCTAGCCTCTTCTCTACATTGATACAGTTCCTTCTTGTGTATAGCAATTTTTGTCTCCTACTTATTTTATAACTTACTAGGGCACCAAGACTTGCTTGCTTTGCTAAAGGCCATATGATCTTTCCTCAAACTCTCAAGATCCTCTTTGATGTGGCTTTTCTCTTTGATAACTTTATTTATCTTGCCATTCTGGAGATAAAGATCCATTTTTAATTGATTGTTTTCTTCCTTTAAGAGAGTGATTTTGTTAGCGAAGGTCATTTTATCTTGCTCGAACTTATGCTTGGGTAATTTGATCTTTGAAGGAAATTCATCAACTGATACTCATGATGTTCCAACAGCAGACAAAGGTAAGGAGTCATTGATGTAATGGATCCTTCACTTTTTATATCTTCAGATCATGCTACTTCCTTTCCAATACCTTTCCATGCAATGGGTTTGTCTCTGAACATGGAAAGCTAGCTGAACTTTTGACTTATAATTAGTTTACAATAATTGAAATCCCACTGCTCTAGATTGTTGACACTAAAATTGTTGTAGAACTAGGATGGGTGCATAACTAGTGCTCCTTCATAATTCATAAGTGGCACATAATTGTAGTCTTCGTAAGGGTATATGATTGTCTGTGGTGAAAACCAAGAGGCTTTCCATGTTGCCTTTTCTCTATTAAGATTCCAAAATTTCTAGACCCATTGCTTCTCGGATTTATCTTGGGGCCATTCCTTCTCAAGGACCTTAGAGATAAGGTTGAAGCTGGGCAAGAAGTACTATGACATCTTCTTCTCTTCGAGACAAAAGTGATTGACAAGCTAAATGTGGCATCCAGTGAAATGACTCGTACTTATTTTCTTATAAAAATTGAGAGCTCGACTAATTTCAATAATAATGGCCAATGTAGGATTGATGTTATAGCACATGCTATCGTAGCTTTAGCATAGCCTAATGTTTTTGAAAATATGACCAAACCATATATTGCCAAGGCATAAATAGCTTGAACTTTTTGGATATCAATGGTATTTACCATTGCTTTTTTCAAACTGGCCCATGAGATGCACTCATTGTTCCCCTTTGTCTTAATACGATCCTCGATCTAGAATGCTATTGACCTGAGAATCTAAGCTAATCTTTTCTTTAAAGGATGCAAGCCTTTTTAATATTGAGTAACACAGTGTATTCGTCAACAATGGGGACCAAATCTTCATGATTGAAAATGAAACATTGATACGCTGGGTTCCAAAATTGAGATGCCACTTGCAACAAACCAACATCCAAATGGACCTAGAGTAAAAGCGTATGTCTCTTCATGAATAATTCCCTCTCGGTATTATCCTAACTTTTCCATATATACTTTAGATCTTGCCAATCATTCTAATGGTACTTGTATTTTAAACCTTTCATGTGCTGTTAAGACGTACAATGGTTTGAAAATGTCTCCATCTTTACGCTGTCAGCAATTTAACCATGCTTTCACTTCCTTAAAAGACTTTAGATTTGAAGTGGACTGCTGCTCCATGATAGACACCCCTTGATACACATTCAACGATTGGCCAATTATCCTATAATGATGATGATTATGATGATATGATGCATGCATGAAATAGAAAAACAAAAAGGAAACAAGTTAGTGACTGCACGAAATAATAATCATAAAAATAAAGGCATTTACAAAAATAGCAAGAAAAATACATCACAAAAATTATCCTAACAATAAGCGGTACGATGCCTAAAAATGGATATGACAATTAACATATAGCATAATGGCGTGTCTGAGTTAAAATTACATTTAGCAAGGTGACATGATACCTCGCAATGACAAGACTAACTAATTAAATGGTGATGTTCATTCGTCACCACCTATGATAGGTACATGTTAACCTATCATTTAGGCAACATGATGGCTTATTTTGGTCTAATATGACTTTTCTTATATGGCATTGTACGTGATGACATTCACTTGTCATCACCCACTTATTAAAGAAGGTTAGTTATAGGATATAATAGCATACCCAGAAATGGTCATCAAATAAAATAACACATGTAGGCTATAATGTCTAGCATCGCTTGTCTAACATGGTGTATAAGAGTAAATGTAAGAAGGGTTTCCCTAAATGATCCTATTCTTTAGGTTATTCTAGCAGCACTTCAATATGGTTCAACATGGTTTGGCTCATGGGATTCACTATATGGGTTTAAGTGGAAGCCTAAATTAGTATCCAAATCATTCTTCCATCTAGTAAGGATAGCTTAGGCACCTTGATCCTAGGCTTATCACGAGTTTGGCTAAATGGGTTTGGTCTGGTGGATGTATTTCCCTATGCAAATGCAGAGGGGTACTAACAAGACATAGGTGATTTACACCTTGGAAGGTCTTGCCATGCCTACATAGAGGGATACTCATAAAGGTGGATGGCTTACTTCCTCCTAATAACTGGGACCGTAACCTCACCATGTGTTTGGTGGGAATCTAATATGCATGCATCTACTGAGTTACATGCATAATTGAGGATAAAATGAATAAACCAAATCCTTCATACAATATTAAGTCATATGCTTCACATGATAAAGACACTTTTCATTATTCATAACAAGATACTTGAGTTCTGGTTGAGAGTTATTTGCTGCATTACTTAAGGTCCTTTCTATCTGAATAGTGTGAGTTATAAGTAATGGGTCTTACTTAACTAATGTTGTATGGTTTAGATATATTGCACTTGACCATATGATGTTAGAGGCAATAGTTAGGTGAAATGTATTTGATGTATTTAGGTAAAGAGTTGCCACCTAATTGATATAGGAGTTGCATAGAGATGTAATTGGTAAGTTATGTACCTATACAACTAGGCTTGTTATAATTTGTTAAGTCACTCAAGGTTGCAACACGTTGAAAATGATCCCAGCCTACTAGAAATACCTTCAAGTGATTTTTAAATAATAATGAGGGCCACTATTTTGAAAAATCAGTGGAAGAACCAATAAAGATTTAATACCTTGTCATTATTGGTTTAATACATGAATAACTAATAAATACTTATTTTATACTAGGTTATTGATAACAGTACTTATATTAACTGCACTGTGAGGCATATTTGATGCCATAAGCTCAAGAAGTATGGATTGCTATGTAAAATTAAGAAAAGTTCTCAACAAAAGGAAGATTGATGACTTCCACATTAACATGATTAAGTTGAATTGTTCTACTATCACTATTACCTCTTGGATTATAGATTCAAGATGTGGATCTCACTTGTAATGACGTAAGCTGTTAAAAATAGTAAAAAATTAAGCTATAATGAGGCAATTTTGAAAATAGGCAATGGATCAAAATTTGAAGCCACTGCCATTAGAACCTCTACCTTATCATTGCCTAGAAGCACAACTGGAAGTAAAAGAATGTCTTTGTGTTCCAAGATTGTCCAAAAATATCATTTTAGTTTCATACCTTACTGGCGATGATGATTTCAAATTTATAATGAAAGGAAAAAGTTGCACTATCATTCTAAATGACATGGTTTATGGATTAGCCCTACTATAAAATAGGCTGCATGCATTGGATCCAGATACGCCTTTACTCAATATGCATGAGAAGAAAGCAAAGAGCAATGATCCATCAAAAAATCTATATCTGGCACTATAGACTTGGTCATATCAATGGGATTCAGATACCAAGTTACATAAACAAAGCTATCTAGACCTATTTGATTATGAATCATATGGAATATGTGAATGTTTTCTCCCTGGTAAGATAACCAAGTCAACTTTCACTGGTAAAAGTGATATAGCTGCAGATTTATTGGGCCTAGCATGTTTGGATGTATTTTGACCAATGAATACAATGGCTAGAAATAGGTTTCTTACTTTATTACCTTTATCGATGATTACTGCCCTTATTTGTCTTTGTCTTCGAACAATCCAAAGAGGGAGAACGCTCGACTTAAAAAAGTATAATGGTGAGGTTATGCTATAGCCTTTGAGTTATCCCTTAATCGAGATTTAAATTAGGCATAATAATATGAACATGAGTAAGACTGTCGGGCGAATCGCTCATCCAACAAGTCACGTGAAGCTACCATAAAGTGATTATAGTTTTGGAGTCGCCACTGATCATTTCAGGCTAGGCATGATCGAATGCCTATTGAAAATAATATTTTTAGTTACAAAACTTAAAACACCAATTTCAAAGTCTACGAGGTCCAGATATTCATTGGTTCGCTTTGGGAGCTGGTGACGTGTGGGGAAGGATTAGCACCCCACAATGCCCAAAATCACGCTAACTATATCTTGCTTTAGTTCGATCTAATCGATTCCATTTAGTCACTAGTTAGATATAATCCCTTTTAATGCATGGATATTTTTGAAAACTATGAATCCAGCTTTTAAAAGAAAATTTGTATCACTTATGTGTCGCATGGGTATAAGGAACTTAAGGTTTTTAACCAAAATAATTTTTGAATTAAATCTTGAAAGTTCAAAAATTTTGTGTTCAACACTAAAAAGATACCGACATGAAACATTGCCTTATAAATGTGTTTTGAAAATAATTTTTAAATATGAATGCACAATACTCACTATAGAAGGGAAACGTGTTAGTAGGATGAAAAAGAGTATAATAATTTTAGAGAAAAACAATCATACAAAAGAGAGTAAAAGGAAAGGACAATTAGAAGGTATCTCATAATTGTCTTCAATTATTGAAGAATAACCAGAATGACAATTTTGAGATGTACTTGGATTTGGTAATAGTTTAGATGACAAAAAAAGTTCTAATTGAAATAATTTGGGATATTTGAAAAAGAGAAAATTTTTGGATTTTGAGGCAAAAGTAGGGTTGGAATACCCCCTTGGAAAAGTGGGGTTCGAGTATCACCAAATATAAAAATTTTGATATTTAAAGAAAATAATTAGGAATCTTGAACAAATCTAAAAGAGAGATAATTCAAGTTTTTTTTGAAAAACAGGGTTAGAGTATCCCCAACAATGAAAATTTTTTATTTTTTAAGAAAATAATTTGGAATCTTGAGTAAATCTATTAGGATTTTTAGTGGTGAATGAAATCAAGAGGGAGTGAATTGATTTTTCAGAACTTTGGTAAACTAAAACTTTGATAAATAAAATTGAGAAATCTAAACACTAAACTTTGGAGTACAAGTTAGTGAATAAAAATAAACAATTAAAGACAAAGGAAAGAAAAGCATACTCAATGATTTAGAGAGTTACGACATCAATTGCCTACATCCTCTACCTCAACCTCACTTGCCTTAGATTTTCACAATTCACTAACTTGAATTGTCTACCTTTCAAGGACAAGGTATAACCTTTACACTCCCTATTTTTCAAGGCTGAAGTAGAAACCTCTACCTCTATCTTTCATGGCTACAATAGAACCCTGTCTCACTACTTTTGAAGGATAAGTAGCTTTCTCTACTTTTCAATGGCTAAGTAGGAACCTCTCCATTTTTATAAAGGATTTGAGTGTAAACAAATAGAACCTCTAAAGATTAGGTGTTTACAAGAATTTTGGCTCAAGAGAAACATGTATCTAAAGATACAAAATGAAGAATACAAAAATAGGAAGAATTAATCCTATACAAAGATGAATTACTTAGTGAAAATGATGGAAAAGATGAAAGATTTGACTCTAAGCATGATATCTTCATTTTCTTCTTGTTGAAGGTGTTGGAGTAGCTTATTTATAGCCTTGATCATGTTTATAGCCATTGGGAACATTTGGTGAAGGAATATAGCCATTGGAGTATTTATAAATGTCATTTCCCATTGTTCCCCAAGCTATTGTATCAATACAATACCAAGAGTATTGATATATGAGTCAAAAATATGACTGTTGCAAGCTATTGTATCGATACAAAAAGCTGAGTATCAATACTTGTCATGTTGTATCGATACAGACACATTTTTGCATTAATACATTCAGGGGTTTCAACCAAACCTTAGCTACTGCCAAGCAATGTATCGATACATAAAGGGTGCGTATCGACACTCACTGCATTGTATCAATACATACTGATTTGCATCGATACATTTAAGGGTTTTAAACATAGTATCATTATATTTATGCATTGTCTCGATACAACCCTTTAAAATTCTTTGGAAAATGATTTTTCTTAGGTTAAAACATGTAAAACTTATCTAAAAAGTTTTTTTATATAAAAGTATATATAAAGAACACATTTTTGAGTGCTTGAAGGAGTTTAAAACACATTCTAGCATTTTTCAAAGTGTTTACAAAATAACTCATGGAAAAGTACTAATCTTGAAAATATTTAAACACAAGCTAATTAAGCTTAAGTTTTAGTTACATAAAAAATCCAAGAGAGAAAGTTTGAGTTTTTAATGGAAAATGGCATTAGAGTATCGCCTAAAAAATGAGGGTTGGGTTATCCTTGAAAATAAGAATTATAAAGTTTATGGAGAAAACAAAAATTTTAGATAAAGGTATTTTGAAGATAGAACCTGGAAGTTTGAATAAAATTATTCTTGTTTTAGCCTTGATTGGAGCATAAATGACTTGTGTTATATTATGTGATTCCTTGGGCATTCAATTGGATATATTTCGAGAAGTTTGAACATCTCAATAAAAGTGGTCAAGAAAGTTGGGTTGATTTTAACTGAAAAATAAGGGACTACGTCACGTTGTCTCTCTTTTTGATTTGTTTACGTCACGTTGTCTCTCTTTTTGATTTGTTTTGGGTAAATTCAGAGGTGTTAGAAATTAGGCTAGTACCATTAGAAATATGAGTAGATAAGGTTTAATATAAAACTATTGCAAAAATCTTGGAAAATCGTTTTCTACATGGAATTAATTTTTGAAATTAGGTTTGTTTTGATAGTGGTAGCATGTACAAGGGAAAGGGCATAATAGATTTTGCTAAATTATTCTGGACTCATTTAAAATCATTAAATCTAAAATAATACCTCTCCGAAAAGAGAATTTGACAAAATTTTTAGGAAAGATATTCAAATAATGGAAAAAAATATTTGAAAGGCTGAAATAGCCAAAACAAAAAGGAATGTGCTAGTTCTAGAGTTTCGGATAGTAGTTTTGAAATACATAACTTCCTCATCCGAAATGCTCTGAGGGCAAATGAAACACCTTTGGAAAGGTACTTCAAAGCTTTTTAAAAGAAAAATATCAAAATATTCTAGAAAAGTCATTTATGGTTTAAAAATAATTATTCAAATTTGAACTATGGTGCTATTAGAGCAAAAATAGGGATTATTTGATTTTTTGATTTCTTAGGATCAAACTTAAGCCATGGATCTCTGAACATTTATGACATAGAGAAAATAGTGGCATGAGCGTCATGAATTCATTCCACAATCATGAAGTAGTTTGGGACGATGAAATAACCTATTGACCATACCATAAATGAAGGTGTTAAGCTCTAGATCAGGGCTTAATTTTTTTAACTAAAAGGGTTACTTTTATTTGAAAAGTAGCAATGTTGAACTTATTTTACCATCATCCGACCTAAAGTGTTTGATTTGTCCCCAAGATTGGAAAACTAATTTTGTAAAAACATTAAATCCATGCTAGGCTCATCTATTAGAAGTAGCATAGACTTAACTTAGGGATTTTTTTGAAATTAGATTTTTGCTGCAAATAAAAAAGAATTTTTGACACATCTGTTGCAAACAAAATGCAACATATATAATAGTAGACATGAATGGCACACTCAAGCAAACAAAAAATGCAATAAGATGGCAAATAAGGTGTGTGGAAATGATTAACTTCATGAATAACATAAAAATTCATGTTATGGGAGATGATATGATCATATTTGAGTAAAAAAAGCATGTTGTAGTTTTCAAGATAGCATTTTTATGCCATAAGACTCCTTAAAATGCAAGAAAATGCATAAACATACTCAAGGCATGTTAGAAGAAAGATTCAAGCTTGTGTTTAACATGCGAAAATGGATGAAACATGATAAGGAATACATGAATAAGGAGCTATTTTGATGGCAGAGTGAAGAGACGCATGGATTATCACTCATGCACCACTAAGGCATTAAAAAGATCATCAAGGCATTAAAACTATTATAACCAAGGCCATCATAATGCATAAGAGTCCTAAAATGGTCATGGCACCATAAATAGCTCATTAAAATGATGCAAATGTTAAAAACCAAAAATAGATGGAGCAAGGCAAAGAATATATACCAAAAAGCCTTGAATTTCCCTTTCTTACTTAGGCAACAAATCTAAGCTTAATTTTTCCCTCTCTTTGCTCTAGGTTACCAAGAAAAGGATAAAAAAATAAAAAGCTTTTGAGCATGGTTTGGACAAGAAAAGTTTTTTGAGTATGAAAGGAAAGAAAAAATGGGTGTTTGGAGGTTTTTCTAAGGAAAGAAAAGGGACCTATAGGAATGGAAGAGTTTTTTCAATGTAATAGTGTTTATGTGTGTGTGAGTGTTTGGAAACTGTTAGAGGTTGCAGGAGATGGCTAGAAATAAATAGAGACATTTTTAGATTTCCCCTTTTTGCTAAGCCAAAGCTGATTCCTTTATATGAAGTGTGTTTAGCCAATGTTTTTGAGCCAAAAGTAAAGGTATTACAGGATTTTCTTTCAAGTACTAGGTGATAACTCAAAGTGCTATGCACAGTTGCTCTTATTTCCACTGGTTCTGTTATGCAGGGTAGTGGTGTAAAAAGGCTGTAACAGTTTGCAAATAGAAAAAAGCCAAGCATGCTCTTTGACAAACATATATTTCATGAAAATGTCTGTTATCATTGGCTGTTTGGGCTTTAAAAATTTGTATAAATCCAATCACAAACCCATAGTTGAGGCCTGGAATGAATTATGATGATTTTTAGTGCAAAAACCAAGTTTGAATAGGATTTTTAAATCAATGGTGCAAAGGTTAAAAATGGTATGAACTAGGCAAAATTGTTTTGGTGTATTGATACAAAACATTTTGCATTGATACACAAAGCAACTTTACCCATAATATCGATAAAGTGAAGTATGTAATGATATTAAAAGCAAAAAATTATTTTCGGTTTTGAGATTTGAAGGCCTTTATCGATACCTCATGGATTTGTATCAATACTCTTACTTGTGTATTGATACTTTTAGCCAAAAATCATAATTTTAGCTACTGTCGAGACCTATATCAATATAAACACACTAAGTAGTGAGACCACACTTTAGGAATCGATATCAAACCCTTTTTTATCACTACTACATGTGAAAATTTGAATTATATGTAAGAGCTTAGTTTTGATACCTATGCACCAATATGACATGTATGTACCTTTAGCTCTCTGAATTATCTTGCTTTGGTTAGAACTAATGGGAAATTGATCCGTGCTCATCTATAAAACTTAAAGGATACTCAAAATAATAACCTCCAATGCCTTTGATGATGGCCCAAACAGAACGGGGTGTCTATAGTATAGGTATGTGTATTTAATGAAGTACAAGTTCAAAGCTTTTCAAAAGTTTAAAGATTATAGGGTTGAAGTGGAGAAACAAACTGGCAAGAGTATTCTAGCTCTTAAATTCGATCGAGGAAAAGAATACTTATGTGGTAGATTTTTTAGATCATTTGAATAATAATATGATTCAGTCACAAAGGACTCCACCTAGAACTTAAGAACATAATCTAGTGTATAAAAAGAGAAACTGAACTTTATTAGACATGGTTTGATCCATGATATCTAAGGTAGACTTTTTGATATCATTTAGGGATATACGTTAGAAACTATAGCTTATATTCTAAATAAAATTCCATTAAATATGTTAATGAGACACCATATGAGATATGGAAAGTAAAAAAGTCATATTTCTCTTACATAAAGATTTGGGATGCACTAGTTACGTGAAATGTACAACAAGTGGTAAGCTTGGAACAAGATCAGTTAAATGTAAGTTTGTGGGGCATCCTAAAGAAATTGCTAGATACTATTTTTATAATCCTAATAGCAAAAGGTGTTTATCTCAAAAGATTAACACTCTTTGCAAAAAGAGTTTCCACTTGAAGGGTCCAATAAGAGTAAAATTGATCTTGAAGAAGTTTAAGAACCACCAATAAACATCTAATGAAAACTAAGCCAATAGTTGAAGCATCAAATGTTCAACTTAAAATTCAAAATACATAACTACTCCATCGATCTAGTAAGATCAAGCAAGATCCAAAGAGATATGGATTTCTCATGGAACAAGAAAGCTTGCCTTATGATACTAACATTACCATCAATGTTTGACTTTGATTTTGATAAATGACTTAAAGCCATGAGATCTGAAATGGTGCAATGAAAGTCAACCAAGTACAGACTCTGATTGATGCACTCAAAGGGATAAAACTTATAGGGTGCAAGTGGGTCTTTAAGAGCAAGATTGACATAGATGGCAACATGTTGATGTATAAGGCCATGGTGGTTATAATCAAGTAGAAGGCATTGATTATGAGGAAACCTTTTCACTAATTACCATGGTAAAATCTATTCGAATTATGCTTGCTATAATTATATCTCATGATTATGAGATATGGCAAATAGATGTAAAAACTAATTCCTCAATGAGAATTTATAAGAGGAAGACTACATGACACAACATAATGGTTTTACATCCAAGTCAAATCTAAATTAGGTATGTAGACTAAGAAAGTCCATATATGGCTAAAGCAAGCTTCATTAAGTTGGAATATCATATTTGATAAAAGCAAACAACGAATTTGGCTTTATAAAGAATCTTGATGATCCATGTGTCTATAAAAAAATGAATAACCAAGTTGTTTTCTTGGTGCTATATGTTGATGACATATTGCTCATAGGAAATGGCATACCAATGATGTAGGCCACTAATGTCTAGTTGTCTAGACAATTCTCCATAAAAGATTTAGGGGAAGTAACATACATTCTAGGAACTAAGATCTATAGAGATAGATTGAAAACATTGCTTGGCATATCCTGATCCACTTAAATAAGTAAGGTGCTGAAGAGGCTTTGCATGAAAAACACTAAAATAGAAAGCCTACCTATGTGACATGTGTACCTTAATTGAAAGAGTTGTGCCCTAAGACATTAGATGGAAGGACATGTATAGAAGGGTTGAACTCCATGTCAAGGGTTATTTTGTTGCTACCTTTCATTGTGATTAGGTTAATAGCAAATCATAAAGTAGTTTCGTATTTGCCTTTAATAGTGCGATAGTTAGTTAGAAAGGTTTTAAATATGAAAAGACCATAGACTCAACAACTGAAGTCGAATACATCTCCACGTGTGAGGCCGTATTAGAGGAAATTTGGATGGATAAGTTCATTTAGTGAACATGATGTGATTCTGATCATTGTTACCAAATAATAATGGAGCCATAACACAAGCTAAGGAACTAGGTCTCATCACAAATCTAAACTTGTGCGAAGTAGAATCATGATATTAGAGATACTATAGAGAGACATGACATTAGTAAGGAACGAGTACCTACCAAAGAGAACTTAGTTAATCTTTTCACAAAGTTCTATCCTAGTGAAAACATGATCATCATATGAAGGATATAGGACCTAAACATATAGGCAATTGGCTTTAGTGCTAGTTGGAGTTTTTTGGTGTAAGCCTTGCAAACCAATCGTTATAGCCTGTCAGGCATTATCATTTAGTGATTTCATGCAATCAAACATTATATTTAATTAATGTTATAAATGAATTTCTTTATCCATAAGATCTAATTGTATAATTGTTATAAATATCTTATAGATAGAGCCCTTGAAACATATTGGCCTTGCAAGGGAATTGTAAAGAGTTACAGTTATGAGATCCCTATGCATCAAAGTCATGTTTCTAAAAATGTCCCTAGTCATTGTATTGTTAAGACAGGGCACTGACAATGCACAAAGATTGGCATATGTAAGCCTCCATGCATGTGATGCATGCAATTGATCTCACAGGTTAAAGTATAAAGGTGCTTGAAGACATTATATGGGCGCTATACACACTGAATTTCATAAGGGCCCTTTGTTCCATAGTCCTAAATATCCGAGACTGAAAACATGACAACTGCCTTGGTAGAGGTCAACTTTTTCTGAGTGGACTGAGTATTTTCATGACCTATTTAGTCATGCCTATATGTGCCATATGCAAGTGATGGAAAAAATGCAGTTTCGAGGGCTTAGAGAATAAATCTCAAATAAAGACAAATATTCAAGAGAAAAACTAATTTTTAAATATTTCCTTGTCAAATTTGGAAATTCATTTTGAATACGATTTCATGGTCAAATTTCCCATATTTAGGGATTTTTGGGATTTTTCATGAAATTTTCAAAGTGGACTATCGTATATTGTTTTGATATTCGTGTAGTATTTACGCTGATGCTTATTTAAAAAAAATCTAAAATGTTCAAGAAAAAAAAACATTATAGGCATTTTATACCATGAGGTGTGAAGTTATCAAATTTATTTATTAAATTTGAATTTTTCATGATACCAAGGTGCCATGCTCACGAAATTTTTTTAGTAAAATTTGTTTCAGATTTCAGGTTTTCATCTTCATTATTTTTATTGATTAATGGTTTAAGTAATGTATTGAATTTAATTTATTTTTATAAATTTGAACATATTTTTGGAATTTTTTTCATCTCCAAAATAAGAACTTTTTCTTATCTGTAAAATTTTTTAGAGTTTAGAATTTTAAATATTTTAATAAAATAGCTTAGATTTAGCTTTTTAGAATTTCAATTTATTTTTATGAGATATAATTTTCATCCTTAAAGATTTTTCTTGTAAATTTTTACAAGTTTAAAATTTTAATTGCCTTTTTCTTGTACATGAAATTCTCAAAAAATTCTTTTTGAAATTTTGATATGTAAACTTTATTAATTTTATTTTTTTATAAGCTAAAATTTATTTTTCCATTTCATGGGCTTAAGACTTTCAAATTTTACTATTGGTTCCAATAAGCTGAATAATCTTCCAACAAGCTTAATAAGCCCATTTTTGGTTTTCTAAAATGGCCAATGAGCCTATTTGGATTAAATTTTCAATTGAATTTATTACT
The DNA here is from genome assembly GCA_038381835.1 of Adansonia madagascariensis. Lineage (NCBI taxonomy): Eukaryota > Viridiplantae > Streptophyta > Magnoliopsida > Malvales > Malvaceae > Adansonia > Adansonia madagascariensis. Next base: position 26,823 of record JBBYHL010016643.1, read on the forward strand.
TCAATACATAATTTTTAATTTGTTACTATTTAATCTATATAAATTATTTTTGTCTAATTAAGATTTTTTCCTTATCATCATAAAGGCCATGGTTCTAGATGATGACTCATGTGTGATAACTCATATAAGATGACAAAAATTAAATAATTAAGCTTTATCAAAGCCTTAAAAAATCTAAAAGGTGCAAAAATAAAAAATAAAGAATATAAGAAAAATAAGGCCATTTGGCCAAGAAGGATTTTATCCCTCTTGGCCAAATCCTTCTTCTTTAAATAGATGTAGGATGCTTTCATTTGAGGAGAATAGCTTTCATGCAAAAAATTAGCTATTTTTTGAGCAATTTCAAGCTTTTATTTCTAAATTTCTAAACTGTAAAGGTATTTTTACCTAGAAAATTTTTTATTTTTGCTTGTCTCATTTATTTTTTTTTCCTTTTAAAGAGCTTGGTGATTACTTGAGCTCATAGATTTTGATCAATGTTTAAAGGCCAAGTATGAAGGCCATGAACAATTTTCTTGATTTTAGTTGTTAAATTTGATTTTTCTTAACTATAATTTTTTTTCATAAAGAAAATACATGTTTGCTTGTGGAAATGATGTTGTCTTATTATGTACATAATTTTGGCCTATTTTCCTTGGTATTTTCATGATTAATTGTTTATAAATTATGTTCATATATCCATATTTCATTATTTCTTGCATGTTGGTAATGATGTGAGCTTGGTAGAAATTAGGATATATATTGATTATTCATGTAGACATGTTGAAAAAAAATTTTTTCTTGGTTGATTGGTGATGGCTTAACATGTTGTGGCCTTTGAATAAATTTTCCTATTTGTTTTTGTTACATTTAGGATTATTTTATGATATTTGAAAGTTGTAGGGTATAAAAATAATTTCCCAAAATTTTTAAAAGCCTTGGAAAAATGTTTCCAAACTTGGACTAACTTGTATGGGTTTATTTGGGAAGTTTTAATTTTTAGGTTATTTTGCAATTATGGAAAGTGCAAGGACCAAATTGCAAAAATTGAAAAAAAATTTCCAAGGTTATCCAAGCTTGGCCAAATGCATAGTGGACCTTTAAGAGTGTTTTCCATGCATTTTAACATGTTTAAATGCATTTCATACATTTTTAAACATTCAAAGGTCTTTTTGCAATTTTTAAAAGTTTAAGGACTAGCTAGCAAAAATTGATAAAAATTTTTCCAAGGCCAAAGGTACTTGATTGAATGCTTTATGTGATTTTTTTATATGTTTTCCATGTCAATTTTATTGTGTTTAATGTTTGATTCTGTATTCTATTTCATTTAGGGATTATTTTGCAAAGTTAGAAAAGTTTGGGATCCATTAGGAAAACCTTGCATTTTAGGGTTAAAAAAGTCCTTTCCCACATCTAATTACCCATTTAGGGTATTTTTGTCATTTAGGAATGTTTTTAGCATTTTTAGCCATTTAGAGGTTAAAATGTATTTTTGAAAAATTTAGGGGCCTAGTACCAATTTTTGCATTTTAAGTCATCTTTGACATCTAATTACCCATTTAGGGTATAATTGTTATTTAATATAATTTTCAAGTCCTTTAGGATTATTAGGATGCTTTCATGATGAAGGCAGACCTTAGGGGCATTTTAATAATTTACCTTAGAGTAGAGTTTTATGTAATCACCGAGATGTTTTCATGAAGAAGGTGTGCATTCGGGGTAAGTTGTACTTTTATGATTATTTTTTAGTCTTTTAGGGTTACTAAGATACTTTCAAGTTAAAGGCAGACTTTATGAATGTTTTAGTAATTTACAGTAGAACCAAGTCCTAAGTGGTCACTAGGATACTTTCATTGTCAGAAGTGCAGAGTAGGAATAGGTTCATCCTTTTATGAAGTTATTTAGTCCTTTAGGTTATCGAAATATATTCACGTTGAAGGTATATACTTTAGGGAGATTTTTGTAATTTATCTTAGAATCTAGTCTTTTGGGGTCATAAGGATATTTCCATGTTGAAGGAGTACCTTAGGGGACATTTTGGTCACTTTGACCAAGTCTGGGTCTGAGGACAAGTTTTTATTATTTTTAATTAAATAAAAAATTTTCAAAAAAAATGAGGTAATATACTTGGGTTGCATAGATGTGCCTGCTAGAATATTTGAGTTAAACGAAGGGATACTATCTTCAAAAGTGAGAAAATCAAGATTTTTTTTATGAATTTTAGAAAAATAAAACTTTTGCATTCTTTTAGCCCTCGGTGGGGTTTGAAAGATATTTTGGTTTCTTAAAAACTTTTGTATTCCTCTCCCTCTTTGGTGGGGTGCGAAAGATAATGATAAAATCTTACGTATTTCTCAGTCTTTCAGTCAAGTGTGGAAGATATTTTGATTTTAAAAAATATTAAAAACCCGATTTTCTCAAATGGAAAAATAAATTTGTTTCATAAAATTTTATTTTGATATATGAGAATCATAATTAAATATCGAATATTAAAATCGAATAAAAATCAAATTTAAATTAACATGGGATTAATAAGGAACCCATTATCAAGCATCATAAGAAGGATCGATCCTTACTCATGTTGTAATCGGCTCTTGAACCCTTTCATGCAATCTCTAGTATTATTACGGAGCTTGGAGTTTATTTTTAAAGGTTTTGTAACCCTTGAAATACAAACTCCAATAGGTGACCAATCTCACTTAGCCAAAAATAGATTGGTGGCAATTTATGATAAATGGTCATTTCGTGATGGTTATTTATGGTTAAGTCAAAATAGTAATACATCTCGATGATGTAATTGTCAAACATGAAAAATAAGAAACAAATAATAATGATTGGCCCCTAAAAATGAAAAAAATAATGATATATAGAAATATATATAAGAGCAAGAGCTACACCTATATTTTAAGTCTCACTGGTCAAGATTTGTACCCTGACCACATTCGATAGCTTGGCAACTCCACTGAGGGCAGATTAAAGAGTCAAGCCTAAAATTAGTCATGTGTTAGCTAAATTTTGATTGATTTGGTTTCTATCAATATTTAACTATAATTCTTGATATTTTTAAAATTAATTTTTATTTTTTATTTATATGGAAATTCTGGTATATATTGATCATAGTTTTCACCAGCTCATTTGTTTCTTATGTAGCATTATTTTTGTAGGGCATTCAGGATAGGGTTTTATTATGAAAGTGTCAAGTCATAAAAGGTTTGTTTGTTCCCCCATATACATTGTACACATTTATACCATTAGATTCTCCTCTAGGCATCTGGAAGGGGAATAGGTTGCCAATATTTTTTAAAGGGGTAGAGTAACTCTGCCTTCTAAAGTGTTAGCCTCTATCTAGGCCAATGAAAAACCTACATGGTGTAAATTCCAAGCTTATCGAGGTGTTAGCATAGTTATGGGCATGAAAGTTACTCCCACTTAAGTTAAAGCCTTTCCGACATAATCCTTTAATGGGTAAGGATTAGGGTGCCTCGTTAGTTCTTCTTGGGCTTGGAGAATAATAAATGTACATTGTGTTACTAGATTAGGTACACATGGAGGAATGGTTCTACCCTTTTACTCATATAATTTGATTTTCTTGATAGCAATAAATGTACATTGTGTTGCTATGATAAAATTTATTTTTATTTTATTTATATTTGCCATATTCTGATGAATTTTCTCAATGCAATTTGTGGTAGTTGGGATTTCATTTTTAATAAAAAATTTTGTGACAAGAAAAAATGGACTTCATGGATTCTTTCTCAAGTAAAATAGTAGAAAGAAAGAAGAAAAACAATGAAGCTATCTTTTCAAAATAATAAAAAAACAAAAACAAAAACAAAAAAAAAAAGAGAAAATGAAGGAAAAAAATAAAAAAATAAAATCAAAATTAGATTGATCAAATTTTTTAAGCCTTCAGGTCTGCTGAAGGAAAAAGAGAAGACAATGTTAGGATTTTTCCTTTTCAATTTTTGCACGACACCTATATCCCATGAAAACTTGAAAATTCATTCGCATTTGCAAGGTTCGCATGGCATTTGTTTATATGCTCATGCATTCATAATTTCCATAATGTGCTAAATCTATTTATTAATTGTATTTAAAGGATCTACACATGGGTGATAATTTAGAGGCAAGAATAAGCATGTTAGAGTTTATCAAAGAAGAGTTCAGTCATGAAATCCATGGAACAAAAAATCTACTTCATAGACTAATAAAAATGGTCGAGGGTCTACATGGGATAAAAAGGAAATTTTGCCAAAGAGCATCCTTATCCTCGATAAAGCCAAAAAATCAAACTCTAAAGGATTAACTGGAAGCATGAATAAATGCCCTAGAGGGAATAGTTATAGGAGTAGGACATAAGATCTGAGATAAAGGAATAATTGTTCAAATTGACAATAATTGTTAGAGACCTTCTAGGTGATCCCCAAGAGTCACCAATGCCTTCAACCTAGCATTTGGCACTTGAAAACTTAAAGACTGGACTGAGCATACCACTAGATGAAGATTTCAATCTTGGACTTATGTACATAATTGAAGTAAAGCCACCCAGTTTTATACCTAGACAAATTAGTCTACCTTCTAACCCTACTAGTTTTTCTAATGCTACCATGTCATCTCTTAATGCCTATGCTAAGAAAAGATCGTGAAAGGATAAAAGGAGTCACCAATTCTATTAGATCCCACATCTATCCTCTCTTATTCTAGAATTAGCTTGTTGTTCTCATGGACATTCCTCCATACAAACCTTTTTATCCTTAATGGTATGACATCAACGCACATTGTGAATAACATGCGAGGTTATAAGGGCATTCTATAGAAAAATGCAACACATTTAAAAAAAAAGTTCAAAACCCACTCAATGTCAGTGTAATCTAGCTTAAACCAAGGTTGAACATTGTTGCAAAACTCCCACTGCATTATTTGAAGCATTAGAATGCTAAAGGCAATGAAATGGTTATGAAAATAGCCTTTTGGCTCTTGGTGGGCTTTGTAAATATAGGGCTGAAAAAGAATAATTAGGACTTGCCAGGATTCCATAAAAGCATTAGCATAGCTGTAAAATTGAACTGTTTTTTAGTAGTAGTCCTTTTGTTTTTTCTTTTAAATCTTGTAAATGTGGCTTAGTTCACCAACAATGAATGAAAAAATCAGAAAGTCTTGGTTAATGAAACAATGATGCTGAATCATGAATCGAATTCCTCAGTTTCTTGCCCCTAATAATCTCCATCTATGATACTTAGCCAATTGGTTGGCATGCAATTTATGTCATTAAATGTTGCCTTATTCATATATTCATTCATACATTCATTTATTCCTCAATCCATATATCAGTTGTCTAATCATTGATGTTTATACAAGGATGATAACAAAAACTAATGCTGAGAAGACACAAGTATATTCACGTAAACTAATTTTAGTTATTTTATCCATTTAAGTGGAATAAACATGAGACCATTAGATGGAAAACAAATACACTACTCAACAGGACAGGTTGGAACAAGTCCAAAATAATAAAGGGAAATGGGAGTCTCGAATACTTTAAACCACTCAAGGAAGTAAAAAGAAGAAAGAAGTTATGGAGGAAAGGTTTGAATAAAAATAAAGCTTTGATCAAAGGAATTTGCAAATAGTCTCATATTATACCAACTCATCCATCAAGGAATTCGGGGGAGTATAGGCTGAAAGGCAATTGACTAATGTTCGAGATATATTACCGCAAGTAGCTAGGCATATTGGAGATGAGAAATTACTTGTCTAAATTTTCCTTAAAAGTTTGATTGGGGTAGCATTGGAATGGTACTCCCAATTAGAAAGAAGCCATGTATTCACATGGAAAAATTTGGCTTGAGTATTTTTATGATAATATGAGCACAGGTTAGAAATTACTCTAGATCAAGGAATCCTCTAAAACAGAGAAAGAATCCTAATAAGAGCTATAGAGAATATGCTTATAGATGGAAAGAGATAGCCTTACACATCCCACTATCTTTCACTAATAGGGAAATACACGCATATTTTGTGGATACTCTGTCATCTTCATACCATGACAAGTTGGATACTCTACCATTTTCGTAATATGATAAGCATGAAGTATGTAAGAATGAAGATGAAATCATATGCATGTGGTAATATTATGGAAAAAACATAATTAAACAAATTAAATCATGTATACAAATGCAAAAGAAAGTTAGATTTTGGCAATACTCAGGAATAAGTAGCCTCCATTTGAACAAAGCATTAATTACAACCCATCAAGTTTGAAAGTAATCAGATTTGAAAATATTGCACACTATTACAATGTTTAAATATAAGTTCCAGAAAGTTCAATAGATCTTATCGATTATCTCTATAGGAACAAAGTCTTGCCTTACAAATCTATCTAATTTTACCATGTTATCTGTGTTGGTTTAAACCATTACGATTTGGTCGATGAGGTTTTGGAGATGTTCCTTATACTATGATCGAGATTGGTCAGCCAAGATCCAATTATGGTGTATTTCTTTAAAAATCCTTGATAATCTTTTAACCCAATCTTCCTGGACTTAAAGGGCACACTTCAATTCCTGAACCCTTGTAGTCAAAACTTCATTGTCAATCCTTTCCTCTTAAAGAACTTCTACTCAAGCTATCAAGCTTTTGCTTTTTTTTTTTGATAAACCAATACAATTGTGCGAGTCTTTGTGAGTTCTTCTACAGTAGTCTCCGCTTAAGACTTCCAAGCCTCTAAGTCATTGGCATGATAGACAAGCTCGACTTTCCATTTGGCTAGGGATTTATTGATTCTTCATTATTTCTTTGCCTTCTGAAGTACCATGTAATCTTTCTTCATGTTCTGAAGATCTATGTTAATGGCATCTTTCGTCTTGAAAAGGTTACGTATCTGCCCTTTTCGAACTTAATACTTATGCTCTTATTGACTTTTCTCTTCTTGTAACTAACGAATTTCTTTAGTAAAAGTAGCTTTTTCTTATGCAAATTTATGCTTCAGATTTCAATCTTAGATGGAGTGTTTTTTGTCAAAACATGAAAGATTCCCTTAGTAGGCAATAGTACAGTATCATTGACTTGCCTAACTATCCAATCTTCATAGGTTAGAGTCATTATTTTCTCTCTTTTCAATATGTTTCGATACGTTTTTTTGCCATGCGTTGAAGATGTTTTCTACCTGGCTTGTGTAACCTTCCCCTCTATAGTCAAAATCTAGCATACAAAGTTTATGAGTGATAGGGATAAGCTGATAGCAATCAAATTGTCATAAAGCCATAAACAGAGTGTAACTACTGTTTCCCTACAATCCATTAAGAGGCATCCAATGAAATGGTTTGCATTTGTAGAGAATCGAGCTCGAAATGAGCCACTGAACTATCCAAGTCACTTCATTGGCATTCAAATCTCAAAACTTTGTAATCCATTGATCTATGGTGTATTTTAAGGCCACTCTTTTTCCAAAAAGTAGGCGAGAGGACTAAAATTTTGCATGTATGATAGCAGTATCTCTTACCCCAAAAATCACTAAGAAGCCATACATACAAAATTGATGAGCATCCAATGAAACGTGCTTTGCCTTTTTTCTCTCAAAATTTAAAAACTCAATGCCAAGATAGTGGGAGTAGGATTGATATCGCAACTTAGTTTTAAGCAAACATCTACCACGACAAGCTTTTTGTGTCCCAAAAGTCTTGAAAAAAATTATTAGACTATAGATTGGCAATGCAAAAATATCCTGAACCTTCTTGTTGTCTGACTAAGTACTCATAACAGATTTCAAACTATCCCATATGGTACACGCATTATTCCTTAATTTGATTAGATATGAGTTCGCCTAGTGTTCTCCAACTCCAAGCATACTAGCCAACTTCTTCTTTAGGGGTATAGGTTTTGCCAACTTCGAGTAAATTTTATCAAATTAGGCCCTTCTGATATTAAGCAGTGCATATTTTTCTATAGTAGGAACCACATCAAGCCTATTGCAGTTGAAACACTTATATATGGGAATCCAAAATTGTATCATAGCATGTAGTAATTTGAAGTTGATTTTAACTTAAAGTAGTAGAGCAACATCCCTATAATCTTCTGCAAAGATAGCTTTATTAGTCTCATCATAACCATTGCACACATCTCTCAACTCTTAAATATTAAACTACCTGCAAATCATTTTAGCCCATTCTGGGATCTTTGAGATATATCTGAGCTAGAGACTATCCTTACTCTCTCTATTCCATTTCTAACTAGTCTTAACTGTATTAAAATCTTTGAACCCTTCAGGTAATGCTTGTGCCATGGTAAGATACTTATTTATGGACACCGATCTTAAAACCAACTGTGCTAAGAAGATATAAAATTATATAGTGCATGGAGCAAAAACAACAATAATAGAAAACACTAAGTTAGTAATGTTTTAAAGACAATGAATAAAATAAAATGCTCGGTGGCATCATGATGCATCGGGGCAAGCATGGAGAAAATATGGGTATAGACATTTTGCCCATTAAACATAGACTTATGTAGATAGCATACCAATATGTTTGGTATATAAGTGTCCCATTGGGATGAAATAAATGCACAAACTAGTGATAATTCATTCATTACCATATAGTTACAAGCTAATGTCAAGCCATCCATCAGACAGCATGACTACTTATTTAGGTGTTTGCTCCTAGCAAGATAGCATAAGGCCTCCAATGATGTTTAGTATTTGCTTATCATCATCTAATGATTGATGGGCTTCAACCTTTGGTTAGGAGATATAATGACTTATTCGAGTAGGTTTGGTTCCTTAGGAGGCGATACTAGCCTCGAAAGGGATGTTAAGTGACAACATTTGAATATCATCACTTATGAAAGAAAAAAGGCATTAGCCATCGATCAGACAGGATAACGACATGCCCTGATAGTATTATTACAGTGAATGAAAGAATTTAAAGGGGAAAGAAGGTGTTGGTGATGATGTTCATTCCTTATCATTTATGCAACAAAGAAATGATAAAGAAGAGTAATAGGTAAAAAGTGTTTCTCGAGCATCTTATTCTATGCATTGATCAAACAACACTTTGATTAGCCTAACATGGTTTGGCTCTTATGGTAGACTATATGGGTTAAATTGACTCTAAAAGGTTCCCAAATTGTTTCTTTGTCCAATAAGGATAGTCGAGGCATCTCGATCCTAGGCCCATTGTTAGCTTGCCAGAATGGGTTTGATTTGAGGATATGTATTTGCTATGCCCATACGAATAAAAAGAATACCACAGAAGCATAGGTACTTTATCCCCCAAAAGATATTGCTAGCCCACAGGTAAAGAAAAGATATCATGAAAGACAATTAGCTCATTTCCACCTAATAAGGTGTTATTCTTTTTTTAAGAAAAAAATGACTGAGAGTCTAATGAGATCTGAATGCACGGTATGTGTCAGGGAAATAATCAAACCTTCTTATTTACTCCTTATTACCATTTTAAAGAAGCTATCATATTCATTTTTCGAGCAGGAAAAAACCCTAGCAATCATAAAAAACATAAAAACATAGAGACTAATGGCTAATAAATGACATGTAAAAGAAGATGAAAATAGGGGATTACGAATAAATAATGACCTAAATCAAAGAATATTGAGAATCATGATAGCTAGTTACAGCCTTGACTCTCAAAATCAAATTCTAGTGGAGTCACCAAGCTATCTCTACATGCCTCCATATTCTCACACGTGTACTTTCATGATGCATTATGACTTAAAAACAAGAAGGAATAGGGGCTCAGCCTTCGAATCAACCCTTGATTGGGATTTGTATTAGACGTGATATAGTGAAAGTTGAGTGGTGGACCATCGGATGAATCATTCATCACACTGGTCTTGGATGGTCATTATGAAATAACCATGACTTGGAGTCACCACTGATCATTTTAGGCTACTTATAACCAAATACCTATTAAAACTGATGATTCCAAGTTACGAAACTTGAAACATTGGTTTTATGGACTGCACATACCAGATTTTATTTCGATTATGTATAGGGAAGGATTAGCACCCCTATGACACCCAAAATTGGTATTATCTAGCCATACATTAATAAAGTCTCAACTTTCCTTGGTTTTTCATAAGATCATTATTTATGTGTAATCTCTTCTTATGAGTGCAAAATTTTAAATATTAGATCTAAGTTTTTATGATAAAAGTTTAATTAATATCTCTTTATGCAACCTAAGAGGGTGGAGAAACATAAAGGGTTTAGTAAAATAAAGTCAAATTAATTTAGAAAAGATACTCTACATCAACCATTGGAGGGATACTAACATAGAACATTATCTCAGGTTTAACGAAATTCAATTCTTTTGAAAACATGAATGCAAATCATCATTAAGAAGAGAAATGGGTTAGTAAGACATAAAGGAATAAAATAAAAGTTACATTAATGAGGAATACACAAAAACAAAAAAGAAAATTGATTATGATGTGTCTTGCAATTGACCTTAGTTATTGAGGAATAACCAAATTGACAATTTCGAGACATGTTTGGATTCAAAGGCTAGCATAGGCAAAAAAATTTGATAAAAAGTCCAGGGAAGCTTAAAGGGGAGAACTTAGATTTTGGATGTATTTTTGAAAAGTGGGGTTAGAGTGTTCTCTTAGAGACAATACGGTTGGAAAATCTTTTCAAAAAATAAGGTTAAAGTATCCCTTTAGATGAAATAGGGTTGTAAAATCCCCTTGGGAAGTGAGATTTTGAATGATTTTTGAAATTCAAAATTTTTAATACTCTTGAGGAAAATAAATTTTAAATAAAAAGTTATTTTACATAGGAAATGGAAATTAATTTCTAAAACAATTTTAGGTTTTGATCCGAGCCTGAAAGGACCTATGTCATTACTAGCAACACCATGAGGGAATTATTTGAATATATTTTAAGTCATTCAAATGACTAGGGAAAATCCAAATGAATTTTCTCATGTTCAACAAAAACAAAGGACATCATCATGCAACCTACCTTGCCAAATTTATTTCGGCTTGGTCCAATGGTTTTTATTGGCAAATAAGCTACTATTGGAAAGGTAGCTCGAAAAAAATATTTCAACAATCCTAAAAAATCACTTTCTATTTGGAATTAATTTTTGAATCTAAGTCTAAGTCAGCATTGATAGCAAGTGCTAGAAAAAGGAGTAGTGAACTTTGAAAAATATCTCGAACTTGTTGGGAGTCATCAAATCGCAAACGATACTTTTTCAAAAAGGGAATTTTATGGACTTCTCAGGAAAAATATTCAACAATCTAGAAAAATCGTTTGATGGGTCAGATTTGCCCAAACAACATATAAATTACTAGTTCTAGTGGTTCCAGACAACAAGGGTTCAAAAAATCATAACTTCTACATCGAAAATGATCCGGGGGTAAATGTAATTCAAAGTCCTTTCTAGGAAAAATTCTAGAAAATTCTAAAAAAATCATTTTGAGTTTGAGAATAATTTTTCTAAAAGGGATAACTGTGTTGCCAGTACCAAAACAAGGGTTTTCGGATTAAGGCTTTTATAGTCACATGTCAAGGTGTTAGATATACGAATATCTTATCAATAAGGTTCATGACAGTGAAATAACGATCGATCTAACTCCTGCAAAGTAGGTTACTAAATTATCCGCTATCCACACCAGTGTTAATGATAGGTGTAGACACCTCATTTTGTCTGGGCTAGTTTCTAGCATCTTAGGACTTAGGTGAAAGATGATAAAATCAAAAAATAAAAATAAAATTTGGGGATGACTATAGATGCCGTGTCGTTAGGCACTATTAGACGACACGACACTAGGCGAAAAAAATTTTTAGGAAGGTCTGAAATGCCTATGGACCATATTAAAGGAAAATATAAAAATGAGGTATCAAAAGCCACTTTTCATGGTGTCTCTAGGGTCATTCAAATAAATACACGGATTAATTTCCCACTGTTTGTGACCAAGTTAAGGAAAATCGAGAAGCTGCAAATACATGCAAGTTATATTAGTGCATAAGTATTGATACAAGGTCTTATGGCAACAAAAACTTGAATTTTCACACGTAGTATCGATACAAGAGGGTTTGGTATCGGTACTTAAGATGTGGTATCGATACTTAGCATGTTTGTATCAATACAGGCTTTGGCAATAGCTAACGTTGTGATGTTTTGGCAAAATGTATCGATACATAAGCTGTGTATCAATATAAGTTCATGGAATGTCGATACAGCCTTTAAGTCTTAAAATTGGAAACTAATTTTTTCTCTTGGTATCGATACATGCTTCATTGTATCGATACTTATGGGTAAAAATTGCCTTGTGTATCGATACACAATGTTTTGTATCGATACACAAAGACATATTTGCCTAGTTTGAGCCATTTTTCAGCCCCTGCACCACTGATTCAAAATCTGATTCAAACATGTTTCTTGTACCAAAAATCATCAAAATTCATACCAAGCTTTATCTTTGGGCCTGTGATTGGATTTAAACAAAATTTTGACATCCAAATCACCAATAACAAAGGACATTTCATGACATTAGGCAATTTGTCAAAGGGTAAGGCTAAACTTATCCAATGCTTAGCTATATAAAGTAGTCTAGATCCATTATTTTTGCTAAGCAAACCAATGGGTTTGCATGGTAGTTGAGCACTGTACCTAACCTCTGCATGAGGTTCATGCACCAAAAACCTAAAATGCCCTTGCTTTTTCATCTTTTGTCTTCATGGCCATATGGCTATATAAGCCAACGTTAGACTCAACTAAGGAAAGCGAGAACCAAAAAAAAAGAGAGATTGCCAATAGAAAAACTTCCACTTCTAATCATTCCTTCATCCTTTGAATATTTCCATTCTTACTAAAAACTAAGAAACTCTTCTTCATTTTTAGATCTCTTTAAAGCCATCATCAAAAGTCTTTCCAAACACCTTTATTTCACCCATAGTCCCTTTCAAAACTCCCTTTTATCCATACCACACTAAAAAGCCCTTCCTTTTCATCATTATTTTGTTGTTTAAGCCCAAAAAAATGTGAAGTTCAAAATTGTTGCTCAGAGAAAAGGCTGAAGCTTAAAACTTTTGATATATTTTCTCCCCTTGACTTTGCATATTCTCTAATTTTTTAGCATTTTCATCCTCTTATTGACCTTTCCATGTTACCATGACCCTTTTAAAGTTTTCATGCATTATTGTTGCCTTATTTGTGGTAGTCTTACAGTGTTGATGTTCTCTTGATGCGATGATATTGCATGGTAGGCCAAATATCTTGTCATGCTTAATAGATGCTTAAATATTCACCTTAACATGTCTTATGTATATTCATGCATTTTCTTATGTTTTAAAGAGTTTTATGACATAAAAATTCTATCTTAAAAACTTTAGCCTGCATTTTTTTGGTTAAATATGTTCAAACACCTTATTTGTTATCTTTTCACATTTTTATCCCCTTTTTCCATGTTAATATGTCACTTGTGTGTGTTTGCATGTTTAGTCTTTATTCATCTTAGTGATGTTATGTTTGTTTATGTCATACCTATCAAGATGCATGCTTGTTTGTTAAAAATCTAATTTTTAAAAGAAATCCCCAAGTGAAGTTCATGCTGCCTTCAATAGATGAAGAATAGCATGGACTTAATGCTTTCATAAAATTGGTCTTCCAATATTAGGGACAAAGCAAACACTTAAGCTTTCGATTCATGATAATACAAGTTTAAAGATGTTTTTTCAAGCAAACATAACTTCTTTTAAGTCGAACAAATACTAAGCCTTGAGCTCAAGTTTAACACTTTCATGGCATGGTCAACGAGTTATTTCATTGTCCCAAACTACTCTGGGATTATGGAATGGACTTATGATGCTTGTGTCATTCTTTCCCCTATGTTATGGATGTTCGAATATCCATAAATCAAATTCGACCCTCAAGGAACCTAGATATCGAATAATCCCCCTATTTTTGCTTTGGCAATATTGTAGTCTAAATTTGAAAAATCATTGTCGAGCCACAAAATATTTCCTTTGATTTTTCTAGTATCTTTCCCTTAAAGGGCATCAAATTACCTTTCTAACGGTGTCTTATTTGCTTTCAGATCATCCTAGCGAGGGAATTATGATTTTTTGAACCTTTGTTGTCTGAAACCTCGAGAACCAGCGTGCAACATTCTATTTGTGCCATTTTGGTCTAGTAGATGATTTTTATGAAATTTTTAGATTTTTTTCCTAAAAAGTTCACAAAATTCCTTTTTTGGAAAGGTATTGTTCATGATTTAACGATTTTGGATAAGCTTGGAACGATTTTCCAAAATCTATCATGCCCTTTTCCTTGTACATGCTACCAGTGTCGAGACATACTTAACTTCAAAACTTAATTTTGCCTAAAAAGTGATTTTCTAGGATTTTTGAAATATTTTTATATTAAACCTTATCAAGTTACTTTTCCAATGGTATCTCATTTACCCTCTGAAGCCTTTGGATGCACCTAAAAAATTTCAGGAATGGAGATGACATGATGTTGTCCCCTATTTTCAACTTAATTTTCGAATCTCCTTTTATCAAGATGTTTGAATGTCTTAAAATGCATCCAATTGGTTCCCCTACAACACTAGCCCCTTTTTTCTTAGATCAAGGTTAAAATATAAAAATATAAAAAAAGATTTCATATTAAAATTTTTGCTAGTGAAGATACTCCAGCTCTATTGCTCTGAAAGGACACTTCTACCCTATTTTTAATTAAAAATCTAAGTTTTCTCTTTATTCCTAAATATTTTTTAACTTTATCTTTGGGGATACTCCAACCCCACTATTCTAAGAGGATACTCCAACCTCGTTTTTAATTAAAGATTCAAATTTTCTCTTTATTCTTAAATATTTTTCTAACTTTATCTTTGGGGATATTCTAATCTCACCTCTTCGAAGAGATATTCTAATCCTGCTTTATCTAAAAAAAAATCCAAAATTTTCTTTCTTTCGAGTGCCTCAGACTACTTTGATTAAAATCATCTTTGACCCTTAAATTACCACCAAATCTAGACCTACCTCTAAAATTGTCACCCCAGTTATTCTTCAATAATCGAAAGTAATTATGAGATACATTTTGGTTGTCCCTCCTTTTCAAGTTCTTTTGTTTGTGATTACTTGTTTATGATATTATTATATTCTCCTTTTTCATCTTACAACACATTTTCTTTTGTAATGATTATCGTGCATTCATGTTTAAAATTTGTTTATTCAATAAAATTTACAAGGCAATGTTCCGTGTTTGTATATCTCTAGTGCCTAATATGAAACATATAATTTTTTAAATCCAATCCGAACATTGTTTTCACAAAAAGCCCTATTCCTCAAATTTCAAGGCACATAGGTGATCTAATTTTCTTTAAAAGCCTAGATTTGTATTTCTACCAAAACTTCATACATTTAAAGGGATTATATCTAAATAAAGACTAAATGGAAATAATTTAATCGAGACTAAAGTGAGACATAGTTAGTAGGTACCAATTTTAGGAGTCAAAAGGTTGCTAATACTTCTCCGCTTGTAACCAATTCCTAAATCCAACCAATGAATCTCTGAGCTTTGTAGACCTTGAAATCGATGTTTTAAAGTTTCATAAATTGAAATATCATTTTCAGTAGGCATCTAATTTTGCCTAACTTGAAATGATCGATGACAACTCCAAGTTTATGGCCACTTCATGGTGGCCATCCAAGAGTAGTTGGATGAGCTGTTTGCCCAACGATCTCTTCCCTTTTATTCCCATTATTATGCCTAATCCAAATCCTAATCATGGGATAACTCAAATGCTCGACCATAACCAACCATCCTTTATTTTTAAGTTGAGTGTGCCATGCCCTTCAGATTGTTTGAAGTTTTAAAAGCAGGCACGTGGTGATAGTAGGCTTAAAATAAGACTTAAACTAGATATTTTAAAACATTTTTTGGTTTTGGATTAAAACAGAATTTATTTAGCCAAATGAGGCCCCAAATATTTGTGTTTGATATACCTTAAGACTGAAAAACCAATATATTGACATTAAATCCATGCTAATCCCTATTGATTAAAGCAGAGTTTTCTTTAAAGGCAGATTTTTACAAACATCATAGAGGAATTAAATAAACATATGATGAACTGAACTAAGTAAAAATATCAGACATGAATAACCAGTCAAAACAGCACGCTGTCTATGCATTTCATCAAAGAAATCATAGTGAAAATGCATCAAAGGTGTGTCAAGATCATCATATGCTAGGCAAGCATTCATAGATGAAATAAGCATGTTAAAATGAAAAAAAAAACATGGCAAGAATGCAGGAATTAGGGCTGTTTTAATGTTGACAAAAAATATGGCATATTAGTTCATTGAAATATCATTAAAGCATTAAAAAAGTCATGAAAATGCTAGAGGTACAACAAATAAAGCCACAATAATGCATGAAAACCTTAATAGGGTCATGGAAACATAGGCGCTCACTAAAATGACAATGATGGAGGAAAACATAAAATAAAAAAAAAAGCCAAGATAGAAGATATACCCTAATAAAAGCATGGACTCCTAGTTATATTCTTAAGTAAAACTCTAACAACTTCTAGCTCATTTTTTTCGCTATGGATTAGCAAAACAAGAATGAAAAGAAAGGACTTTTGGTTATGGTGGCTATAAAGAGTGTTTTTTAGGGTAGAGATTAAGGAAATAAATGGTTTTGAAAGGGTTTTTGGAAATATGGAAAGAGAGCTATAGGAATGGGATTTTTAAAGGGCTTGAGGGTTTTATTTGGTGGCTGATATCAAAAGGTTTTTTGCAGCTAAGTAAAAATTGGATCATAGAGTAGATAATTTTAGCCACTAAGATGATCTAGCAGTAAGGCCATATAGGACTTTTGGTGTGTACAATGTGATGACTCATTGTACTAAGCTGAAACCTTTTAGCATTTGATTGTTAATCTTGATTCTTGCAGGCAAAGAAAGCCATACATTATTGATCAAATAAGTGGTCTCAAGTTTATCCTTCATAAAACTATAATTTCTTATGAAATGCCCTCATGTCAAGCTTAATGAGCTATTCTAAAGTATGTTAATCCAATGTTTATAGCACCAAAATTAAATCCACATGATTTGTATGAAGTTATGTCTAATATTGGATGCTTTTTGGGGCCAATGTCATGACAAAATTCGAGTTTTGAAGTTACGATATGAAAGAAAGAAAATTTTCTCCAAATTAGGCCAAAATAGCCTTGTGTATCGATACATTAAGTTTTGCATCAATACATTGAGCAACAAAAACCCAGAATGTGTCGATACTTTGAATTTCGTATTGATACAAAGCATGGTGTATCAATACTAGTAAGCTTGTATAAATACCTAGCTTGTTGTATTAATACAGGCATTCTTGTTTCTATATTTGTTGGCCAAAAATTACAATTTTAGCTATGATATAACCTTGTAACAATATAAATAGCCTTAGCAATTAGCAAAACTTTGGAATTTGGATGATGTGCAGCCTTGTATCGATACCTTAGGCTTTAGTATTAAGACACATATAAAAATAGGGATTTTCTTACTTTTAACTTATTGACCTCTTTACCTTGGCCAAGGATTGTGGGAACTTAACATATGCTTCTTTGAATAACCCAGATAGTGCTTTAGATGATGACTTTTAATACTTTAAATGTTGTTCTAGATAAAATGGAGTGTTTATAACCATGCCCAACTCTCTTCATTTTCATTAGCTCTGATGGCCAAAGTAATCGAGCAGATTACTCCATACAACTTACAAATGGAGAAAACCTAAAGCTACCCCCCAATGAGCTATGTTTTTCATGAGGATGTCCCATTTTTAAGTTATTTTAGGCCTTAAAAAATTGATTAAATCTAATTAAAAGTCTAATACTAAGGCTTAGTATGAATTTTAATGATTTTTTGTGCCAAAATTATGCTTCATTTTGATTTTTAATGTAGTGGTGAAAAAAGATAAAAATGGCACAAAATAGGGATTTTCTTACTTTTAACTTATTGACCTCTTTACCTTGGCCAAGGATTGTGGGAACTTAACATATGCTTCTTTGAATAACCCAGATAGTGCTTTAGATGATGACTTTTAATACTTTAAATGTTGTTCTAGATAAAATGGAGTGTTTATAACCATGCCCAACTCTCTTCATTTTCATTAGCTCTGATGGCCAAAGTAATCGAGCAGATTACTCCATACAACTTACAAATGGAGAAAACCTAAAGCTACCCCCCAATGAGCTATGTTTTTCATGAGGATGTCCCATTTTTAAGTTATTTTAGGCCTTAAAAAATTGATTAAATCTAATTAAAAGTCTAATACTAAGGCTTAGTATGAATTTTAATGATTTTTTGTGCCAAAATCGTGCTTCATTTTGATTTTTAATGTAGTGGTGAAAAAAGATAAAAATGGCACAAAATAGGTAAATTTTGTTTGTGTATCAATACAATGCATTTTGTATCAATACAAAGAACAATTTCTACCCAGATATATAGATACATTAAAAAATATATTGATACACTGAGGCATGTATCAATATACCACTTATGTATCCATACATTTTGGCTAAAAATCATAATTTTAACTACTGCCAAGCTTTGTATCAATGCAACAATCAAATGTATCGATACACTGACATTTTATGTTGATGTAACCTTTAAAATTTGAACTTCTAATGATGTGGAGACCTTGTATCGATACCTAAAGGTCTTTGTATCGATACATACTTGTGAAAATGTGAATGTTATGTACCTTTGGTTATCCGATCACCTCACTTTAACTAGGAATGATAAGGAATTGATTCATACTTGTCTCAATGACCTCAATAACACCTTGAATGGTGACCTTTGATGCCTTGGATATTGGCTTAGATAAAATATGGTTTCTACACTAAGCTTCATCCAATTAGTGTCTACATGATTGTCAGTCATGCCATTAACATGAAAGAAAACCTTGAATCCATAACTAAAGTGATTAGTTTGCATTATTAATTATTTTATGCCCTATCCAATCTGATTGGCTTTAGGGCATACACTACTATTAAATATACTTTTCAATTAAACAATTTAATTAAACTTTAATTACATGTTTACTTCATTATCCAAATGAAATCATAAACATATTTAAAAAATTATTATAATTGGATAATAAGGTGTATTGAAGTATTCTTGGGAGAGGTTGAAAGGGAGAGTATGAGCTAGACCTACAATGCAAAGATGGGTCATAAAGACATAGAGTTAAGATTTTAGGCACTCTCCGATGATTAAGTTAGTTTTAAAGCTTAAAAGTATAAGAGAAATGTAGTAAGTAATTAAAGAGGAAGTGATCCCCCTTGCTTAGGTTCTAACCAATCTTTTTATAAGTGTTGCTGGGGGACATATTGTCAAGTGATGTTACTAGAGTATGGTTGGCATAAGACTTATTGTCAAGCTACCATGTCTTTTAGCCAAATTTATCTATTAGATGTCAACGGCTACTCAAAATGAGGAGTCTAATCTAGGGTCAGGCTATTGTCAGGTGGTGATGTCAATGTCTATATGTGATTTGACAATCAAGACTTAGTCACCTTATCGGTAAAGTATCATTTGGGCGATGGTGTGCTTGGTTGATCATCATGCTAAAAGGTATAACAGTTGCCTCTAGGGTGAATAAAAGTTACAAAGTGATCAAGTTTAGCCCTTGGTGCTGTTTAGGTGATTAGAGCATAGTGGGAAGAAGGAACTTGTAACATGTGGGGTTTTGAAATTCAAACTTTAGCTACATAGAATGTTAGTCACCACTTTCATAAATAAAGTATGAAAGGGGAGTAATCATCGCATGACACATAGTGTACGAGGTGAGTTTCAAGGGCACATTTTGAGGGCACGTTTTAATGCTTATTGAAGGTGATAGTTTGGTGGGTTGCTAGCCAAAAAAGGTTTTTCATTGTTCATAGGCTAAAGGTATAGTTCCTTTCTTAGTGCATCATTTTCATGCCTTGTTTTTTGTTCCTATTGATTTCTTTTGCATTCTGAATGGTCTCAAAGTGACTAAGTTAAGTCATTTGTTAGTTTGAGTTTGGTTGAGGTTTTGACTACATTTTTATGGTTGTAGTGAATGAGTTCTACAATTGGTACAGAAAAGGTTAAAGAAAGTATGTTAGGGACCTGCATTCATTCTGGTACAAAAGAATAAAGCACTAGGTAAGTTCTCAATTATCTGGTCTACTTCATCATTTTTAGTGTTATTCTAGTGGTTATTATAGTGCTTGTAGGGTGGATGGTAAAGGAAGAGCATTGGTTGCTTATTAAGTCAATTACAAGGAAAGGTAGATTAGAGAGCTCTAGATAGGAAGTAAGGAGTTGAGTGGAGGGGCTATTTAAAGTTAGTTTTGATCAGCTGGTCACCTAGTAGTGGTGATTAGTAATGTCAAGGGCCTGGGTTCCATGGTTGGACAAGGGTTAAGCAAGTAGATGAGGGACATAATATCGAGCAGCCAAGGTTGCTCAATATACTAACTCCAGAGGACATTCCATCGGTCGCTGAAATAGGTCAGTTGCTAGAAGAGATTATATATACATGGATGATGTAATGGAATTGGAAGAGTTAGATACTAAACCCATGTAAAGATTGGATGTTCTATCAACAAGCCCTAAGAGTTTGTGCATGCTCCTGGGCAATGGAAAAGATAATGTCTTTTCAAGGTGAAAAAAGATATGGCTTGTAAGCATGTTATTTCTATGTTTATGGTCTAGTAGGTATGCATATGGCTGATGATGGTTGTCTACTATGCAAGTGAGGCTGCTGCAGATGGGGTACAGAGGATGCAATAAAAAAGCCCAGAGAGACTGGAAAGTCTACTAGTAGACAAAATATTAAGGAAGGTGGAATTGTCTTCTAGTTATTTTAGTAGGGAGATTTGTCATATCGACTATCCACCCTATAACTTAAAAGGGTACTTACTTGTAAACTTGGATTTGGCTAGGTTATGGTGACCTTATAGAAGTTTGTTGTTTTTCAAGTACGGACTCGATATAAGTGGCAATGATGGAGCATGCAATGAAATAGGTGACTATGAAAAGAGCTGTTACTCGTAAGCACAAAGGGAAACGTAAAAGTCTAAAAGCACTAGCGAGGAATGATAAGGAGGTGAGAGGTTTGATGGTCATCTCTTTAGGTGTGGTTCAGTTTTGGCTATAGTTATAGCAGTAGTTGCATCTTTAACTTTGAGTGCTCAGGAAAATGGTTCAAGCAGTGTATCAACTCTAGGGAGTAAGGGGCTTTCTCAACCATTTAGGATAACAAGTGGCCCATCAATTCGATTGTTCTTAGTGTTTGGTGGTTCAAATGCTGGCAGGCAGACTAGAGTTCTACTTTTAAGAGAAGTGAGAGTGTTGGATTTTGAATCAGTATTTAAATGGGCAGTGAGAGGGATGGCCTCGGTGATCAAAATTTCTTCAATAAGAGAGGCCCATCACAGAATTTAAATGTCACTTCAATAGGTTTAGAAGGGGTAAAGTAGTTATTAGTATAAATAGCGCGTGTATTTGCAGTAGTGGATAGTGTTGTGCTAAGACTTATGTTTTCGATTATAGGCATTGCATTGCTAGATAACATACATGTGTCGAATGAGGGGCTGGCAGGAGAAGTTCAATCAATAAGTAACCAGGATCATAGAGCTGGATGACTAGCAAGGGAATTCCAAGAAAGCAAGTGCCAAGTTGAAAGCTTTCTTGAAAGATATAAAAAAAGGCATTTCAAAGATCATCGAGTTGTTGCTGAAACTCTAGAGGGTGAAGGGAATGATTGCTGATTCTACCAAGCAACTAGAAAGCTGTGATACAGATTTGGCTACTACAAGGTTAAAGATTACTAAGTTAAATTAATAAGGTACGAATCGTCACAAGCAAAATTAAAGAGTGAGGAGGAGTAAGTGTTTGACAAGCTTTTTGCTACTGTGGATTTATACATACGAAGTGCTCTCTATGTGGTATAATTTTTGCAACACCCCTTAGATTTGAGAGCTATTGACCTGGGAGATTATGGTCACCTCGTGAGGGTTTCAACGTGCTTATGCTAGTCAGCGAGAGGTTGAGGAAGGGTAAGCAAGAGATACAGCTTTTATCACACTTACTTTTAAAAAAACTGAGACTAATGAAAGATCTAGTGATGAAGGTGGCAAGCAGGTCAAAAAACACTACCTCTATAGTAGGAGAAATCTGATTTTGTTTTGCAAAAAGCATATTGATGTAACTGTATGTTGATGAATAAAATGTTCTTCGTAAATAATAATTTGTGCTTTCTAAGGACTTTTACAGTTTTAAAGGCATTTTGTTTATGTAAGTTATTACACTAGCTGCTTAAGGAATTTTGTTCACTAGTCATGTTTGTGCCACTTAATTTGGAGGGTATTGCTAATGGTCGTTTGAACAATCTGTGAATGACTTATTGTCATATGTAAGATTGCAAAGAAAATTATTGGTGGTGATGGATGACTTGTGAGTGACTTGGTGCCACTTATAAGGGTTATTTGGTCGACCTGTAAGTGACTCAGTGTCATTTGTAAGTTTTCAAGAAGTGACCTTGATGGTTGCTCAGATAGCTAATGGGTGACTTAGTGTCACGTTCTTAAGAAAAAAAGGCCTTGATGGCTATTGAGTGACTTGATTTCATGTGTTATATGTGAGTGAGTGGTGGTTCAAAAGATTATTTCATTTTGAAAGGTTTTTATAATTAGTATTTCTTCAAGTGAACAACATTCTAGATTTTGGGAATTATTTTGCCATTCATATCTACTAATCTATATACCATGAACTCGATAACCTTAAATGTTATGTACGAGCCTTTCTAATTTAGGGATAGCTTTTTTCATTTTCCAGCCGGTCTACTTGTTTCATAGCTTCACAAGATTAGGTCATTTACTTGGAATAATCTATTGCAAACTCACTTGTTATAATATCTGGAAACTTATTATGCATAAATCGTCATTCTAACTGTTACTTCTTCTTCGGCTTCCTCTACTAGGTCCAAGTTTGCCTTTATATGTTCATGGTTTAGTAGGTCTTTAACATCTTCGGTTTAGATGCCGTTGATTCTAATTTCTACAGGACTGACTACCACAGTGGCATAGACAAGGCTAAAAGAGGTTATTTTGGTGACTTAATTTTTTGTCATTCTGATCACCCAAATAATTATGGGTTTTTCTTCTACCTATGCTCTTTTTGTATCATTTAGTTTCTTCTTTAGTGGTTGTAAGATGTTTTTTTTTCATGGATTCTACCTGGCCGTTGCAATAGGGTAGGCTATTGAGGTATGGACTAGTTAACATGGAATCTGGGGCAAAAATCTTTTAGTTTGTCGATTGAAAGCTATTTTCCATTAGCACATTGGGTATTCCAAATCGACAAAGGACGTACTTCCAAATGAAATTTTCCATGCATCTAGCATTAATGGTTATGATGGGTTCTACTTCTACCCACTTAGTAAAGTAATTGCATGTAACAATCAAGAATTTTTTTATGATGTTGCTAATGGGAATGGCCCAAAATGCCAATCCCTTAAATATAGAATAGCCATGGCCTGAATACTTACTTTAGTGCCTCTGCAGGTTGGTGGGGCATATTAGCAAACTATTAACACTTGTCACATTTTTTTACCTGGTCAGTTACATCTTTTTTCATAGTTGGCTTGAGAAAACCTTGTTTGAAAGCTTTTTACACTAAGGCTCTTCTTTCCAAGTGGTTGCCATAAACGTTATTGTGAATTTCCTTTATGACATAATTTGCCTCTTTAAGGGCTAGACATATAAGCAAAGAGAGAGTGAAAGATATCTTGTATAGGGTGTTATTAATAATTGCATACCTCGTGGCCCACTTTTCCATGTGCCTTCATAATAATGGATGAACAGGCGCTGTATTATCCTTGAGGAAAGGGACAATAAGGTTATCCAATTTTCCTCGCTTTTGGTCATCATTTTGTGTACGTACCTATCATAGCTAGGTGTCAAAATGCACTCGAATAGGACTTTGCCTCTGGTCAAAATTTTCATGCTACTTTCCATCTTGGATAAAGAATTAGCCCTGCTATTATTTTCTTGAGGAATTCATTTGATAGTTATATGATCGAAGACTTAGATAGCCCCATGATTATGCCATGGTATTTGGCTAACAGCTTATCTTTGACTTTGTATAGTCTATTAACTTGGTTGGCCACCAATAATGAGTCCATAGATGTGAAAAGTGGTTAGCACCTAGTTCTATATCGACGATCAGTGCTTCATATTTAGTAGCATCGTTCATGGTAGTGAAATGGGAGGACAAATCATACTACCATTCTTAATCCCTTGGGTCAAGTAATAAGACGTCGGCTCCTGATCCATCTTTCTTAGATGATCTGTCAACTTAAATTGTCTAAATTTTGGTCTTGTTATTATTCGAAGGGTGCATTTTAGGCCTGTAGTTTTGGGACTAAGTTTTATGGGGACTGATGCATCTTCAGCCTGTGGTGCCTCTTTGGAAGTCATCAATGAGCATTCAGCTATAAAGTCAACTTAAGCTTGTGCCTTGATCACCTTTCTAGGGCTATAGTTTAGGTCAAATTTGCTAAGGTTTATGGTCTATTGAATCATTCATCTAGCTGCGTCTATTTTCAAAGGACCTCTTTGAGTGGTTGGTCCATAAAAACGGTAATGGTATGCACTTGAAAATATTATCTGAGCTTTTTAGCAGCCACAATAAGGGCATATACTAGCTTCTCAATCATGGTATAATTTATTTAGCCAGCTTAGAGTGCTCTACATATGTGATATACAAGGTATTGCATTTTATCTTCTTCCCTAATAGAAATGATGGCAATAGTTTCATCTGAAGCTGCTAGATATATGTACAGCTGCTAGACATACTTAAGGTTAGCAAGTAGAAATGGTGAACATAATACTTTTTCAGGTTATCGAAGGACCACTGGCATTTATCCATCCACTTATACTTGGTTGCTCCCATAGGTAACTTAAAAAGGGGTAAACAATTATCAATAGATTTAGAAATAAAACGGTTTAGTGTAACTACTGTACCTATTAGCCACTGCACTTTTTTGCTTAATTATGGTAGGTTTATTCCAAGTATGGCACTTATCTTTCTTGGGTTTGCCTCTATCCTACAAGAAGATATTATAAAACCTAATAACTTGTCAATGGCCACTATGAATATGTATTTCAATGGATTAAGCTTCATGTTATACTTTTTAAGCATCTAGAAGGCTTCCGTAAAGTTGCTAATGTATTGTTGGATGGAGGAGCTCTTAACTAGTATATCATCCTATGTAGATTTCCATAGATCACCCTATTTGACATTTGAAGATTTTGTTAATCAGTTGGTGATAAGTGGCTCCCATATTCTTCAGGCCAAAGGGTATGACTTAATAACAGAAGATGCCATTTTCAGTGATGAATACATTTTTTCCTGATTTGCAAGGTTTATTTTCACCTGGTTATAACCAGAGAAGACGTCCATAAAACTCAAAAATCTATGGCTGACGGAGGGATCAACTAGGTGATCGATAGTTTAGAGTAGGTAACTATCCTTAGGCAGGTTTTATTAAGGTTTCTGAAGTCAATGCACATTTTTCATTTCCCAATCGCCTTTTTGTCCTCAATAATATTTGCTATCCATTCTGGGTATTTGACTTTGCGATTATAATTCGCTATTAGGAGCTTGTCCACCTCTTTTTGGATAGCCTTAAGACATTTCAGAACAAAGCAACATTTTTTTTGTTTGGCTAATGATGCCCTTAAGTCAATGTTGAGTGAGTTCATAATGACTTTCATATATATTCCTATCATATTAGTGGCTGACCAGGCCAAGGCATATGTATTTTTTTTTAGAGAAATTCTATCAAAATGGTCTTTTTTTACGGGCTAAGTGAAATGCCCACACTGGTAGACAGTTTAGGATCCGATTCATACAAG
Source organism: Adansonia madagascariensis (assembly GCA_038381835.1). Taxonomy (NCBI): domain Eukaryota; kingdom Viridiplantae; phylum Streptophyta; class Magnoliopsida; order Malvales; family Malvaceae; genus Adansonia; species Adansonia madagascariensis. Next base: position 52,718 of record JBBYHL010016643.1, read on the forward strand.
GCAATTTTTTTATCTTTTCAGCTAGCTGAGGCTTGTAAAGGTCAAATATGTCTCTAACGTCTATACTTTCAAGTATGGGAGCCTGTGACTGGGTTGACATGATTATATTCACTACCATTTGTTTTGTATTATTTTGTCAAAATTTTATGAATATTGTCTATCTTGTGATGAGCTTGATTGATAGGAGGTGGCATTGATGGGTATTTTTTTGATTAGATCTCATGTAACAAACACCTATTAGGGTATAAACTTAATAGTAAGGTAATATATTGTGATCATATTGGTCTTCTTCATTAAAGGCCTTCCTAATATAACATTGTAGGTAAAGGGTTAGTCTACTACAAAAAAGTCAACCATGGTGGCTATTGTGTGCTTGTCGTTGCCCAAGGTGAACCCATAAATCAAGGATAATAACGTTAAACCATCGTCTTTAATTGTACTACCATTGTCAATTAGGATCTGATTGAATAGATAATTACTAGTGGTAGTAGAAAAGATGATAAGGTCATTCCCATTATCTAATAAGAAATAAATATATGCATTTGTAAAGATGATTTCCTAGTTGTGTTGCTTAAATGCTTAGGGACTGTATCCATAGCCATTACACCTCGTAGGTGGGACTTCCACTATGACTTGCTAGCAACCTCTTCCTCCATGGCACTTATGATGATGTTGATGACTCTAACGATCAATTGCTTGTTCGCTATAGTATCTTGCTGCTTGCTAGGGAATTGTGTTTTATTTCTCTTATTGGTTTCCTTTTTGACAAATTACTTCATCACCTTTCTCTTTCTCTTTACCAATAGCTCTACTACATTCTTGAAGCTAATGCAATCTTCCATAACATGACCTATGTCATTGTAGAAGTTGTAGTGCTTCTCGAGGTCTCTTTTACTTTGGTCATTTTTCATAGGTAAAGGTCTTCAATTAAGTTGTCTCTCATTATAGTGTTGAGAGTGAGAGATATGGTGGCATTAAGAGGGGTGTATGAATTATATTTTGTATAGTGAAGGGCCTATTCTCTTTTTCTATTGGGTAGGTTGCTTAGGACCGAAGTGGTTATATTTTTGCTAGCTCTGGCATACCAATCATTTTTTAGCTCCCTTTCCCACAGCTTGACTTTCCTGCTAGTGATCTTTATGTTTTTAACTTTGATGTTTTTTTGCAACTTCTCGTAAGCTAGTTTAGTTTGGTCAATTGGGCATCAGTGAGTGCATACTTTAAGTATTTATGCCGGACGCCTGATATGAAGGCATGTATGGCCCACTCATCGTTTAATCGTGCACTTCTAAGGTTACAACATTGAAATGCTTCATATAATCTTGTATAGTTTTTTTTAGTTTTGTTTGACTGCAATTAAGCTAATAAAAGTCTTAACTGCCATCCTGCAACTGCTAAAGTAGGCAAAAAGTTTTTGCATAGTTGGTTAAAGTTAGTGATAGACCCTAGGTTAAAAGAATACCACTATATACATGTCAAACCATAGTTGTTAGGAAGATACGTCACTACACTGTGTCTAAGATGTTACGTAGGTTATGAAATGACTAAAAATGATTCAGGTGGTCTGCTAGGTCAGTCCTCCCATTATATGTGTACGGGGAAAGCTTGACCTTCATGGGGGCTGGCACTTGTCGTATGACAGTTGACAAAGGATTATGCTCATTATCGAGCCATTCCCAATTATCTTTGTAAGGTTGTTTGAGGCTTCTTACTTCTTGCTTGAAGGCTGCTACTTGTTAAGCAAAATCCAGGTTCTGGGGTGGCAGGAGTAGCCTATTAGTCTAACTAGAATATCCAAGTGGTAGCTTATGTTAAGCGTACATCGAGTAAGAACTTTCGTTAGTGGCTTGATGAATAGGATTATCTAATGAGACATCCTATATATTTGTTGTTAGTTTAGGCGATCTTCTATCGGTTGGGTTGGATGGTTGATAGGCAATGTAGTTTGGCGATTGGTTTGGGAGTTGACTAGTTGGGCAAGCTGTAATTGAGATTGTTGTATAGCAGTGATCTGGTTCACTCTTGCTTGGAATTGGGCTTAATAATGAGCATGGTAGTCGAGGAGTCCTATAGATGATAACAAGGAAAGTGGGGCAATAGCATACATTGGTAATGATGTATGGGCATGCAAGGGGTTGAATGGGTTAGCAAGATGAAAAGGGGTTATGTTGCAGGGATATCACTAAGCGTATCAGGGCTATCTATAGTTATAGATATGGGAATGGTCGTGATTGCATTGTTTGACCCTAATGGTTGGCTATGGTTAGAAGTGTAGCAGCCATTAGAAAGAGTAAGCCTAATAGGTTTTGGTAGTGGGCGAAAGGTGATTGCACTAACCAAAATGGTATAGGTATGAGTATCTTGGTGTATAAGGAGGTTGGTCATAAGTTAGGGGCTGTAGGGGTCAGGTGGTTTATGGTTTGGTTTAGCATTTCTAGTAACGATGAGGAAAACTGTGGGGTGGTGGCATCAATATGTTAGTCAGCCATGATTTTCATGGGATTCCCGCAGATAATGCCATTTGTCGACGTATTCTTAGAATAGGTCGAAAAGAAGAGTATGAGCTAACTTACAGCATAAAAATGAGTCAAGAGGCATTAGAGTTATGACTCCAAGGCACTTTTCAATGATTAAGTCAGTTTAAAGAAAGGTAGTAAGTAATTAGAGAGGAAGGGATCCCCCTTACCTGGGTTCTTACCAACCTTTTTATAGGTGTTATTAGGAAACATATTGTAAGGTGATTTTATTGGAATATAGCTAGCTATCAGGCTACCATGTCTTTTAGCCAAATTTGTTAGTAAGATGTCGACTGCTACTCAAAATGAGGCATCTAATTTAGGATCAGGCTATCGTTAGGTGGTCATGTCAATGTCTATATGTGATTTGACAATCAAGACTTGGTTGCCTCAACAAGTATAGTATCATTTAGGTGATGGTGCGCATGGTTGATCGTCATGCCAAAGGGTATAACAAGATGTTTGATAATAACTAGGAATCTTGATGGAACTTAACCTCTTGGGAGGTGATTTCACCAACCTCAATGTCTTGATGGAACTCACAATGATGCACATGGTTGATCGTCATGCCAAAGGGTATAACAAGATGTTTAATGGTAACTAGGAATCCTAATGGAACTCAACCTCTTAGAAAAGTGATTGTGCCAACCTGTTTCTAGCACTTAGCAATTTTTTTTTATTATCTTGATGTAATCATATCAAACTTAAAATTTCAAGAAAATCCAAGTTGCATGAATCCTGTTCCATGAAAGAGAAGGTGGCACATTAGGTTTCCTACTCTCACTAGAATATATTTCCCATTATGCTTTATATTCAAGCTATACTAGTCCAACTCAAACTCCATCATTCTCCTCCTACTAAAACTATGAAAATACAACAAATTTGCAACAATATCTTGCTATCATGGATGTCGCACAAAGCTACCAAGTGTAAAGATGAAGTGCCACACATATCTAGGACTGTGCATTCAGTTGGTTTGGTAAAAAAAAAACTTTAAACTGAATTAACCGACTTAACTAGAGGAATTGACCGAGCCGACCAACATTTTTAACCATAATCGAATTAACCGAACTGACTAAATTTCGGTCAGTTTGGTCTGTTAGTTCAGTTAAATTGGTTTATTGGGTCTTGGGCTAATGGTTGTATATTTGGTTTGAGAATGGGTTTACTTGGGCTATTAATATATATAAATATATAATTATTAAATATTAAATATTAAAAGTTTGGTTAATTTGGTCAATTCGGTTAATAATTTTATTAATCGATAACTGACCGAATTAACCAAATAAACCGATATAAAAAACTGATATAACCATCAAATCGACTTAACAGAACTTAATTAACCAAATTTTATCGGTTAAGTTGATTAAATTGGTTTGAACCGACTTATGCACAGTCCTACACATATCAAGTACATTAACCTGATATGGCCCAAAATTGAAATGTTTGTCAACCTCAATTTTAACCTAATTTTTTTACTGGTAATTATTATGTAATTTTTAAGGCACTTTCAAAGTGTAAAATAAGGAAAAAGTTGCACTATCAACTACTAAAAATTTTAGAACCATTAAAACACTAGAACAAAGCCATCCTAGCAATAGTCAAAACATTGATAGATGACTCTAATATCAATTTAATTAGAAAAAAATACTTTAAGCTAATCAATATTGATAATAAACATGGATAAACATGATGGAAAAATTAAAATTAAAAAAAATAATTTTAAATTTTTTAATTCAAGAAAAAATCAAAACAACATCAAAATAATCTAGAAAGCTTAAAACATGTTAGGACCTTAATTTGAATTAATTAAAAACATTTAACAAATTATTTAAACACTTAAAGATGATTAAAGCCTAGAAATACATGCCATCCAAATTTTAAAAATTAAAGAAAAATAATTTTTTTAAGAGTTTTTACCAAAGCCAAATATCACTAAACCAATATACTAGTCAATCAGATTGACCGTCACCAAAAACTAACATCCTAGACCACATGTAATATACAAACTTAGTCTTTAATACCGCTAATAGGAAATTTTGAGCTTATGCTTATCGATATAAACGTAAAAATTTCATCAGAATTAAACATACAAAGCAAAAAATAAATAAAAAAATACCCGAATTTCCTTAAGATCTTAGGCAAAGATGTGCATGTAATAGGATAGTAGTTTAAAACATAGATCTAATACAAATCATACCTACTCAGAGACTAGTAACTCAAAGTGTGTCAATTTCTACATGAATACACCATGGCTTGATTACCTTGATCTCTTCTTTAGGTCACAAGCAGCACATGTGCCCTACCTTTAATGGTGATCTGCACAAATACCTATTGGAGCCTTAATGAGGTCCAATGGTTCTTCGATGCTAGTCAAAAGGCTTCTCAAGCCTTAACCAAAAGATATATAGTCAACAGGTTTAGATCTAAAGTGATCCAAAACAATTCCTACATTTATTACTCCAAGGAAAAAAATAGCTCCGTAAGGAAGAAGCTATTTTACTTAGATCCCAACAAACTAGTCCAAAATCTTGATTTTTTATCCTAGTCAATTCTTATAAGATGGACATTGATTTTCTACTTTCGTTGTGACCGAAAGTGATTCAAATCCTTTAAAAACTCAAGATTACAGCAACTTGCTAAGGTAAGTTAAAAGGTTGCGTTACCCTTCTCAAGAAATTTAAGGATGGCATATAAGGTTTTTAGAAACCTTGTATCATTCAATTTAATCTAATAATGCATATTAATACATTTAAAATTAGGCTAGGCCTAACTAAGGGGTCAGCCGATCCAATTACTAACATACCCAAAAGGTGGCCCTATATTTGGTGTTTCCCTTGAGATCCAAGTCAAACTCTTTTACCTTGTCCACTAAGGATTGGGTCTACATATTAACTAATTAATATTTTGCCTAATCTAACTCCAATAGTAACCACCAATGAAACACCAAACCCATATTAAGACTAAATAAGATTTGTTCAAAACTAAGCCTAGATGGCTGACCTCCTCCAGGTGGACTAGGCATTTTTAAGACCTATTTAGTCATCCCTAAATGGATGTATATGCACTAATGGAAAAATTACTGTTTCGAAAGTCATAGAATATAAATCTCAAATAAAAAATATGAATATTCAAGAAAAAAAATTAGTTTTTAAATATTTTCTTATCAAATATTGAAATTCATTTTTTCATATGATCTTATGATCAAATTTCCCTATTTTTAGAACTTTTTCAAAAATTTTTTATGAACATTAAAAATCACCATCGTATATTTTTACTAATACCTATGTAGCATTTAAAACTAAAAAATATTTAAGAAAAATCTATATTGGCCTTTTATACCGAGAGGTGTCAATTTGTTAACTTTATTCACTAATTTTGAATTTTTCATAGTACCAATTTTTTAGGTATAATATGCTCTGGATTTCAAGTTTTCATCTTTAATATTTTTATAGATTAATATATTAAGTATTATGTTGAATTTAATTCATTTTTATAAAATTTGAACCTATTTTTAGAATTTTTTTCATCTCTAAAATACGAACTTTGTCTCATCTATAAATTTTTTTCTAAAATTTTTTAGGATTTATAATTTTAAATATTTTCACATTTTTAATAAAATTGCTCAGATTTAACATTTTGGAATTCCTATTCATTTTTTTGAAATATAATTTTCATCCATAAAAATTTTTGCTTGTAAAATTTTACGAGTTTGGAATTTTAGCTACCTTTTTCTTGCCCATAAAAATTCTTAAAATATTCCTTTTGAAATTTTTATATAGAAATGTTTTTAATTTTATTTTTAATAGGCCAAAATTTATTTTTTTCCATTTCATGGGTAAGACCTATTAATTTTTTTAATGGGTCCAATAAGCCCGTTAACTTTCCAGCAAGCCTAATTAGCCCATTTTTGTTTTCCAACAAGCCTAAAAAGCCTATTTTGATTAAATTCTTAATTGAATTTATTATGTGAAATTTTATTCTTTGAATACATAATTTTTAATTTGTTACAATTTAATCCTTATAACTTGCTTTTATCCAATCAAATTTTTTTCTTAATCATCGTGAAATCCATGGTTCTAAATGATGAGTAATGCATGATGATTCAGACAAAATGACAAAACAATTTAATTAAGCCTTTTCAATATTAATAAACATCTAAAAAGTGAAAATAAAAAAAAAAACTAGGAATAATTTGGCCAAGAGGAATTTTTTCTCTTTTGGTTGAATCTTCCCCCTTATAAATAGGGTGAGGACGTTCATTTTAGAGAGGAGTGGATTTCATGCAAAAAATTAGCCATTTCTTAAGCAATTTCAAGCTTCTTTCCCAAATTTCTACATTTTAAAGGTAGTTTTACTTGGAATAATTTTGATTTTTTTTTCATTTTATTCATTTTTCTTCCTTTTAATGAGCTAGGTGATTACTTGAGCTCATGGATTTTGATCCATGTTTAAAGGCCAGATATGAAGGCCACGAACAATTTTCTTGATTTAAGTTGTTAAATTTGATTTTTATTAACAATAATTTGTTTTTCATCAAGAAAATACTTGTTTGGTTGTGGAAAGGATGTTATCTTATCATGTAAATAATTTTGCACTATTTTCCTTAGTATTTTCATGTTTAATTATTGATAAATTATGTTCATGTGTCCATATTTCATGATTTCTTCATGTTGATGACGATTGAGCTTGGTAGAAATTAGGATACATATTGATTATTGATGTGGACATGTTGAAAAAAATTTTTCTTGGTTGATTGGTGATGGCCAAACATGTTGTGGTGTTCGAATAAATTTTTGTTATTTGTTTTCATGATATTTAGGGATCATTTTGTGATATTTAGAAGTTATACGGTATAAAATAATTTACCTAAAATTTTTAAAGGGCTTTAAAAGGTGTTTCCGAGTTTGGCCTAACCTGTATGAGTTTATTTGTGAAATTTTGGTTCCATAGGTTATTCTGCAATTATGAAAAGTGCAGGGTTGATTTTTCCAAGGTCATCCAAGCTTGGCCGAATGCTTAGTTGACTTTTAGGAGTGTTTTTCATGCATTTAGACATGTTTAAGTACATATCAAGCATTGTTAACCTTTTGGGGTCATTTCATAATTTTAGAAAGTTTAGGGACTTATTTGCAAAAATTTTAAAAAATTCTTCCAAGGGCCATATGTCCCTTATGATTTTTTATATATTTTTCATGTTGATTTTGATATGTTTAATGTTTGATTATGTATGTTATTCCATGTAGGGACTATTTTGCAAAGTTAGAAAAATTTAAAGTCCTTTAGATAAATCATCCCATTTTTAGGGTGAAAAGGTCATTTTCACATCAAATTACCCAAAATGGGTATTTTGTTCGTTTTAGGAACATTTCTAGCATTTTTAACCATTTGAGGGTTAAAATGTAATTTTGAAAAAAATAAGAACCTATTAGCAAATTTTGCATTTTAGGTCATCTTTGATATCAAAACTAACCATTTAGGGTAAAACTATCATATCAATCATCTTCAAGTCCTTTAGTGTTCCTAAATGCTTCCATGTCGATATTTTAGTAATTTACTTTAAAACCGAGTCTTTTTCAAGATCACTAAGATATTTCCATGACAAAAATGCATAATAGAGATAGGTTCATCTTTTTAGGAAGTTATCAAGTCCCTTAAGGTTACCAAGATGCTTACATGACAAAGGTAGACCCTAGGGACATTTGTAATTTATATTAGAGCCAAGTCCTATGTGATCACCAGGATGCTTCCATGCCAAAGGTACAAAGTAGGAATAGGTTCTTTCCTTTATGATGTCATCAAGTCCTTTGAGGTTATCAAAATACTTTCACGTTGAAGGTATAGTTAAAAGACAATTTAGTAATATACATTAGAACCAAATCCTTCAGGATCACTGGGATATTTTCATGTTAAAGGTGCACTTTAAGGGACATTTTGGTCTCTTCGACCGAGTTTAAGTCATAGGATAAGTTTCTATCATTTGTGGTAAAATCAAAATTTTTTAAGGCAATATACTGGAGTTGAAATAGTTCATAGGTGTGCTTGCTAGAATATTAAAGCTGCCTCATCAATTATTTTAAATGTTCAGAAGCAAGAAAATGAAGATATTTATGAATTTTGTAAAAATAAAAACCTTTTATGTTCCTCTAGCCCTCCGGTGTGGTGCAAAAGATATTTTAATTTTTAAAACCTTTTATGTTCCTTCAACACTCTGGTGCGGTGCAAAAGATAATGATAAAGCCTCTGGTGGGGTGTGAAAGATATTTTGATTTTCAAAGATATCGAAAACCGATTTTCTCTAATAAAATAATAGATTTGTTTCATAAAATTTTATTTTTAGATATAAGAGTTACAATTAAATACAATTAAATACTAGATATTGAAATTGGATAAAAATCAAATTTTAAGTTAACACATAAATAATAAGGTACCAATTTTTGGGTGTCATGAAAGGGATCGATCCTTACTCGTGATTGTAACCAACTCTCAAACCCTTTCAAATGATATCCGGTATTATCATAGACCTTTAATTTTTTTTTCAAAGGTTTTGTAATGCTAAAAATATGAACTCTAATGGGTGACCAATCTCAACTAACCAAAATAGATTGGTGGCGACTCTAAAAAAAATAATTGTTTCATAATGACTATTTAGAGTTAATCTATGAGTGATTGATCTCAATAACTCAATCATCGAAAATAAAAAAAAAAACAATAATGATAAGGCCCCAAAAAATGAAAAAAAAAATATAGATATATGTATCGGAACGAGGGATACACCCTCCTTTTAAGTCCAACCTAGTCAAGATTCATATTCAAGCCATGTTGTGACAATTACTAAGAAGTTTCGATAAGGTCACATTGATTCTTCAACATTTGGGTGGTCATGATGGGGTGCTAATCCTACTCTTGATCTATGAACATGACTAATGAGATTAATTATGTTAATTGCCAACATATTGGGAACCGAATGGATCACGTACAATATGATGATATTGTCAGAATAAAATCAAGATTTTAAGTTTGACTTTATTAAATAAAAGATGATTAATTTGAGGACTTAGTTGAAAAGTTTAATTAAAAATTAATCTAAGAAAAAAATTTAGATTTTGTGAAATTTAAGATTTTGCTATCTTTTTAAGACATAGTATATAAGATTATCTTATCTAGATAATGTTTAGATAATATCTAAATTGAGACATATTAGGTCTAGATGGATAATGTCTAAATTAAGACATTACATGGTGGATAATGTCCTAGCCAAAATCCTTGGATAATCTTATCAAAAATATTAATTATTTAGATAACTAATATTAATAAGATGATTATTAAATTAAAATAGGCTTCTAATTGTTTATCTTAATTTAATTATGCGGTAATTAAATAAGATAAATTAGATGATTTATGAGATAAGCTAAAAGATTTGAATTCAATAAAATAAACTTAAGAAAGACCTAAACTAGCTAACTTACCTATAATGCACCTAGATGGAATTCTAGTCATATACATGTGCATTGACTGAAATCCAAATTGCATATTAAGATGAGCATGGTTCAGCCATAGAGTTTTAGGTAAAAAGAAATTGATCAAACTAGGTTGCTTTTAGGTGAAAGAGTTTCAACAATGAAAGGAAGTGTGATTTGATCAAAACTCTTCTAAGTTAAAGAGATTATTTTTGACTAAAGGACTATAAGAGGGGATGTCTGAGCACTTTATTATCTAATTTGGAAACATTTTTGAAGTGAATTTATATTTGAGAAAAGTTTCTCTTTTCTTTAAAGAAAAAACCATTTCGAAATTGTTCTTAGATTGGGTGAAGGAAGAAACAAGCCACAGTCATCTTTTGGTTGAGACTTCTTGAGTCTTCTAGCTAACATCAGAGAATCGCTAATCATGTGGGTTACCATTGGAGGCGAGACGAGTTTGTTGCTCATGACCTTGTAGATCTAATTAGAAAATAAGCCACCCATATTCGGGTTTCCTCATATTGGACTTAATTCTATATTATGATATCTGAGAATTAGGTGATCCTTTTATAGATGTGTGATTTAATTTTATTAAATCTGATTTTAATTTATCACACGTTAATTCCCTCTTAAAGATCTACAAGAAAGTCTAACTATTATCGTGTTTAATGTTTTCACTGTGTATCTATATTATTTTGTAAATTTTAAAAGATATTATTGCACAAGGCTAGACTTCATTAGGAATATGGATTCCTTGCACACCAAAAGATAAATAGTCAATAAGTTCATAAATGAAGTGATCTGGGAACAATTTCAACATCTTTGCACTAAGAAGAAAAAGAAAAAAACTTTGTATAAAAGTAGCTATTTTGCGTAGATGCTAGTAAACCAGTCAAAAAGTTCTTAGTTTTTCATCCAAGTTAAGTCTTTTAGGATAGAACACTGAATTTCTAATTTCGTTGTAATCAAAAACACTTTGAGACCACTTAGGAATGTAAATCCCCATAATCAGGCTTAGAGAAGTTGAGGTATTGCATTACATGCTTTTTGGGAGGTCTAGGGTTCTTGCCTAGGGTTTTCTAATAGCCAACCTCTTCCTAAAAAGTCTTAAAGATGTTTATATAAACATAGCACTATAGATGGCACCACTTTAGAATGTTTCTTGGAGCCCAATTAAAACCATTTTAATTAGCTTATCCAAGATTGGGCCTTAGTAGTAACTTATTAATATTTTAAGCCAATAGCACATCAAGGATAACTATTCCATGGTCCTAGCCAATTAGTAAGCCCAACTTGGAGTAGTTCACAACTAAACTTTCCTAACTTGATAATTAAGGCTTTTAACCCAACTCCTTAATTTACATGTTAGATAATTTAATTCATAATTAAATTTTGTAACCTAAGTAGAATAATTTTACTCCATGTAAATAATAATAAATAATTATCAAATAATTTATTTAATTTTCCAAATACAATTATTTGCTTTATTTAATAATATCCCTAAAACCATGTCTATAAATAGACATTATCTGATAAGACATTCTTATCTTCATTGCCTTATCAAGACATCCCTAATTAAATTTCATAAATCTATTTTATGTCTTAAATTATTCTTAATTGAATTTATTCAATTAAATCCTTTTCATTCTCTGTTTTATTTAATTAAGTCATACTTACTTAAATCTCAATTTTAATCCAATAAATCATCTATGTATGACCCATTAGGCTTCCATCATAATGAAAATAAATATAATTAATCAATTATGTGCATTTATATTTGTAGACCAGGATTGGCTTCTAACAAGGTATCATGGCCACTCGATATGCAAGAAGAGCCAATATGACCTCTTAAAAAACTTTTTAGTAACCAAGCTCTTAGTAAATTTCAATCATTTCACCAAACATCTCGAAACCATGAGCATGGTGCAATGCCTACTTATGTATCAATCTATATTAGTTCTTGCAAATTTTAGTTAACCTTATGAATTTAGAGAAACAAATTTCTCCTAAATTCATTGTGCATTAGCTAATAACTTAATTAAGTTAACCAAAGCAAAAAAACATATGAGATAAGTCTCCAATGTCATTTGGAATGGTGAATCCTCTTTGGATCACTCATTCATCTACCATATTTTTCATTCCATACTGAATACCACTTTTATTTTGATATCCATCCATTGTGGGCCCACTCATAATAGATCAAAGTTTAACACTCCTTATATGAGATAACCTCGTATGGTAAGTTTGAAGACTAATGTACATGACTGGCACATGAGAACATAATCCATAGACACTTAAGTGACTTATACCAAATGGAGTTCCTACACAAGCCTCATTCAGTGAACTTGTTTCTGTAAAACAAGAACCCATATGCTATCCCCAAGTATCTTATACTTTAACTTCTATGAAATTAAAAAGTTGCAAACATCAGATACATAGAAGCTTAGCATATGCTTGTCTTTGTGCATTGTCAATGCTTTCTGTTGACAATATGATAACTAGGAACATTTTTAGAAACATGGCTTTGATGCATAAGGATCTCATTATTATAACTCATTACTAACTATGCTAGGCCATTATGTTTCATAAGCTTTATCCAATTAGTGTTTGGATGAGTGTCAATCATCCTCTAACATAAAGGAAAACCTTGAATCACTAACTGAGGTGATTGATTTGCATTATTAACTTATATATGCCTCATACAAGCTAATGGCTATAAGGCATACACTCACAACAAGATGACCTGGTATCATGAGTCTGAGGACTAATACACATGATTAGCACATAAGAACATATTTCATGGACACTTGAATTACTTATACAAAATAGAGTTTTCATATGAGCTATGTTTAGTGAACTTGTCTCCATAAAACAAGCACCCATATGCTATCCCCCAGCATATCTATACTTCAACTTCTATGAATTGAAAAAGTTGCTTGCATTAAATGCATCAAAGCTTAGCATTGCTAGCATTTTTGAATTGTCACCCTGTCTTGACAATATGATAACTAGGAATGTTTTTAGAAACATGGCTTTGATGCATAAGGATCTTATCATTGTAACTCATTACTAATTTTGCAAGGCCATTGTGTTTCATAGGCTTTATCTAATTACCATTAATATAAATGTTAATCATGCCACTAACATGAAGGAAAATTTTGAATCTTTAACTAAAGTGATTGGTTTATATTATTAACTTATATATTTTCCTCATACAAGTTGATTAACTCTAGGGCACATACTAACAAAAAGTGCACTTGTTCACACCATTTGGCACTGTAGCTATTCTTACATAGTCATCACCAAAAATTACGGAAAGAATTAGCCATTAAAACTTATATATAGAAAGAAATAAAATTGGTAGTTTGAAAATAGTTTAAGTATTCAAAGTTTTTAATATTTCAAAAGTGTTATTTAAAATTTAAAACTAATGGAGTATTAATATCTTAATATTTGTAAATATACTTTTTAATAAAATTAATTAAATAATTATTTGTAGATATAATAGTATGGGTTTTTAATACTACCAGAGAAAAGCTTTTTTTGACGAAAAATTCCATTAGAAAAAGTGTCAAATTCGTCAAAAATAATTATTTCGGATGGAATTCCATCCCGTAAATCTATCATGGTAAATGAAGACGCTAATCATATTTCAGTTGAAAAATTTTTCTGTCAAAAATAATGCTATTTCTTATAGAAATTTTGTTGAAAATATTATTTTCAATAGAATGAAAAGTTATTAGCAACCCAATTTTTCATAACAAATAATTATTAGCAATATATTGTTTATGTAACAAAGGAATTTTTCTCTAATAATTATTTCTGATAGAATTTCCTATCATAAATAATTTTTATTCATGGAAAATTCCATCAAAAATAATTATTTGCAACAAAATTTTTCAATTAAATTAAATTATTATTTATATGTAATTTGTTTATAATAATAAATTTATAAATATACTTGTGTATATAATTAGAATAGATAATTTTATATATAATAACTAAGCTAATAAAAATTTTTATTTTGTAATTATAAAACAAATTAAATACAATTCATGTAGTAACTAAATAAAATTCCATAAATAAAAATATAATAGTTTTTGGATAACAATTATTTACAATTGTTTAAAATATTATACAAATCATCTTTCAAAATCTCGGATTGTAACTGGATCCACCTGTATCACTACCTTTTACACTAAAACATTAGCTACATCACGTGATTGCATAAGAGGATCATTTACATGTACATAGGATCCATTAACAAAATTACACAATTATTAATGCAAATATATTCTTAATCCATAATCCAATATATATTTTCAACCACAATTTTGTAATGAATATATGCAATAAACAATCATAAATCTAACAATTATAATAAACTAATTATAAACATAACTATTTTAAAATTAATTACAAAGTGATAAATTTATAAACAATTATATCATTATATTAAATAATTAAAATGTAAGCAAATCCTGCACTCATACCTATCGATATGAACATAAAAATTTAATCAACATTAAAAATAAGCAGCGAAATTAAACAAAAATTTGAATTTCCTCATGATTATAGGTAGAGATGTACATGTGTTGAATTGCAATTTAAAACATAGATTTGATAGAAATTGGACCTACATAGATACTTGTAAATCTAAGTGTGCTAATCCTTGTATGAATGCACCATGGGTTGTTTACTACGATCGCTTTTTAAGGCTAAAAGTAGTCCAATTGTTCTGCCTCTAATGGTGATCCATATAGGTGCTTATTAGAGCCTTCATGAGGTCTGATGGTTCTCCGATGCTAGCAAAAAGGCTTATCAAGCCTCAACCAAAAGATATTCAGCCAACAAGTTCAATTTGAAGTGATCTGGGAACAATTCCTACACTTGTTACGCTAAGAGGAGGTAGAAAACAACTCCATAGGAAATAGCTATTTTATGTAGATCACAGCACACCGAATCCAAAAATCCTAATTTTTTATTCCAATTGATTCCTTTAGGATAGAAAACTGATTTTCTACCTTCACTATGATCATAAACAATTCCAAATCACTCAAAAACCATGTCTACACTAAGATACCCTTAGGAAAATACATGGATTATGCCAACCTTTAGAGAAGTAGAGATGTTGATGCCTAGGGCTTTTTGGTTGCTACAATCAGTCACAAATCCTTAAGTATGTATTTAAATACATCTTAGGTAGATTAAGCTTGACTAATGGTCAACTAAGCCCATTACAAACATACTTAGAAGGCGGTCCCTACTTTGGAATTTTTTTGGAGACTAATTAAAACTATTTTAATTAGCTTACCCAAGATTAGACCTCAATAGTAGCTTATTAATATTTTAGTCCAATAGTGCACCAAAGATAGCTATTCCATGAGCCAAGCTCACTAGCAACCCTAACTTAGAGTAGTTCACAAGTAAACTCTCTTGATTTACATGTTAGATAATTTAATTCATAATTATATTTTCTAACCCAAGTAAAACAATTTTTACTTCATTTAGATAATATTAAATAGTTAATTAAATAATTATCAACTAATTATTTAGCTTTATTTAATGTTATCTCTAAAACCATGTCTTAAAATAGACATTATTTTGATAAGATATTCTTATCTTAGTTGCCATATTAAGACATCTCTAATTTGATTTCATAAATCTAATTTATACCTTAAATTATTCCTAATTAAACTTCTTCAATTAGCTCTTCTTCATTATACCTTTTAATTTATTAAATCATACTTAGTTAAATCCCCATTTTAATCTAATAGATCATCTTACTCCGTGCAACCTATTAGGCTTCCATCATATTGTGTATTTATATTTATAGACCAAGATTAGCCTCTAGCAAGGCATCATGGCCACCCGATATGTAAGAAGAGTTAATATAACCTCTTAAGAAACCTTTTAGTAACTAGCTCCCAGTGTGCTTCAGTCTTTTCACTAGATATCCCAAAAAGACCATAAGCATGGTATAGCTTTTTCTCATATATCAAACCATATTAGTTCCTATAGCTTTAGGTTAACCTTATGAATTCAGAGAAAAAATTTCTCCCAAATTCATCATGTGTTGGCTAACGACTTTATTAAGTTAACCAAAGCCAAGAACAAATGAGACATGTCCCCAATGCCATTTAGAGTGGTGAATCCTGTTTTTATTAGTCATTATCTTTGTATAGTTCATGCCATACCCAAAACCACTCTACCATAAGCATCCATCTATTGTGAACCTTAAGTATCTATATACTTTAACTTCTATGAGATCAAAGAGTTACATTCATCAAATGCATTAAAGCTTTGCATATGCTAGTCTTTGTGCATTGTCAATGCGCTATCTTGAAAATACAATGACTATGTGCATTTTTAGAAACACAGCTTTCATGCATAAGGATCTCATTATCGTAACTCATTACAACTCTACAATGCCATTATATTTCAGGGGCTTTATCCAATTAGTGTTTGTATCAATGTCAATCATGCCACTACATAAAGGAAAACCTTGAATCACTAACTAAAGTGATTGGTTTGCATTATTAATTATTTTATGACTCATCTAATCTGATTGGCTCAAATGCATATGCTAACATAAAATTCAATTATATTAATTATAAATAATTATTTCATAATATCAATAATTTTATTAAAAAATTATAATACAATTATATTAATACTAATATTTTATAATATAAACAATTATACAATTAATAAACAATTCAAAAGTACAAAAAATTATTATAAAATAATTTACAAGTAATCCCATTAATTTAGATTATAAACCAATTATATTGTAAAATAAATAATTATTTCCTAACAAAAAAAATATAAGTAAAACAAACTAAAATACCTCAATTGATATTGAAAACTAACTATGAAACTCATAAAAATATTGAATAAAATGCAATAATACGAACAAGTAAGTTAAATACTACATAATTGCAAAATTGTTAGCTATACTAGCTCTAAAGTAATCTTCATTTTGATATAACTAAAACTTAAGCTTAATCAACTTGTGTTTAAATTTTTTCAAGTTAGTATATTCCATAAATTATTTAAAAACACTCTAAAAAAATACTTGAATGTTTTTAACTCCTCTAAGTACTCAAAGATGTGTTTTTAATGCATACTTTCGTATAAAACATTTTTAGAATATGTTTTATAAGTTTTAAAATAATGAAAAAGTCTTTAAAATTGATTTTCTTATAAATGCATTGACACCCTAAGTGTTTGTATTGATATAATGCTTTGACAGTAGCTAAGTAACCTTGAAACCTAAAATTTACTATTCATGTATCAATAAATCACTGCTCATATATCAATACATCCTGAAATGTATCGATACATTCTAAAATGTATCAATACAATGGGCTATAACGATCATATTTTGTATGAATGAAGGTAATGTATCGATACAATCTGGCAAGAATGAATGGGAATCGCTCAAATGAAGCCTTTAATAGCTATATTACTCCACCAAGCATTCCCAATGGTCATATTCATGATCAAGACTATAAATAGGCCTCTCCAACACCTCCAACAAAATGATAAACCAAGCGATTAAGCTTAGAGTTATATTTTTCATCTCTTTCATATTTTTAAATAGTTTATTGTGTATAAGATTAATTCTTCCTATCCGTTCTCGTGTTCTTTATAATTCTATCTTTAGAATTATCTTCATTAAGCCTAAATTCTTGTAAACACCTAGCCTATGGAGGTTTTATTTGTTTACACACCAAATCCTTGTAAAAAAGGAAGGTTCCTACTTAGTCCTTGAAAAGTAAAAAGGTTCTATCTTGGCCATAAAAAAATAGAGAGGGTAGAGGTTCTACCTTAGCCTTAAGAAAAAGATAAGGAGTTATAAAGCTTATACCTTAGCCTTGAAAGGTAAAACTATTCAAGTTACTGAATTAGGAAAACCCGAGGCAAGTGAGAATGAGGTAGAAGACATAAGCAATTGTGACCGAACCTCTCTAAATCATTAAGTTTGCCTTTCTTTTTCCTACTCTTTAATAGCTCATTATTTGTTCACTAACATTTAATACCAATTTAGTTATTTGAATTTCTTAATTTATACGTCAAAGTTTTAATGTGGAAAAGATATTGCAAAATCAATTCACCCCTAGGGATTTTTTTCACTAGTAAAAGGTCTAACAAAAATAATAAATAAAATATATAAAAACTTATCAAATAATACCTTAAACATTGAAAATGGTGCTTTAAAATTGAAAAAAAAAACAGAGAAATTTTTTTTTAGCTTTATAATCACAGAAATGAAAATGGAAAGGGGTGTAGGGGGCTTTTATAACCAAATTATTTTTTATGAAATTTTGAGGTAAAACATTTCCCTCCATTCTTTCCAATTCTATCGAAAAACTATTACCAAAGAAAATTTCTATCAAAAATACTATTTCTAATAGAACTTTGACTTTTTTTTTATGGGAAATTCTATTGGAAAAAGTTTGGTTTTTCCCTCCATTTTTTTCAATTTTCAAAATTCAGTCAAAAAATTTCAAACAGATTTTCAATCAAAAATGGCTTTCAAACTAAAAAAATCTATTGAAATTTTTTTTAATGAATTTATTTTTCCTAGAGATTTTATTAAAAATATTTAATTAATTATTTTTTCAACATAATTTATTAAAAAACTTTTTTCATCAAAATAAATTTGGTGCATTTTTTATATGCATGAATAGTGACATGAAAAAACTCTTAACGATAGATACATTTTTCAACAAATTTTTTGTCAAATAATGACTCTCCGGACACCTTTCTACCCAAGGTCTCTAGATAATTTTGTCGAATGCAACATCCAGTGCACCAAAGGTCTCTAGACAACATCAAAGGCGAACCATTCTCGGGTAGAAAGGTGTCCAGAGAGTCAAAGGTATAAAAATCCACATTTTCACTTATAGATATGGATACACAACCCTTATGCAATGATATAGGACCCCTTACATCATTATATTTTTCAAAATTTTGCTATTTATATCAATATAAAAGGGTAAGGTATCGTTACCTAAGGTGATGTATCGATATATGAGCCATTGTATTAATACAAGTTTATGTTGTAGCTAAATTTGTGATTTTTTACCAACAAGTATCGATATAGGAGAAATGGTATAGATGCAACACGTTTTGTATCGATATCATGTTCAAAGTGTCGATATATTTTGGTTTTTTACCTAGATTTATCAATACAAAATATTTTATATTGATAAATAAGGTTACTATAACCTGATTTAAGACATTCTTCAGCACTTCTGCCATTACATTAAAACTTAAATTTGATCAAAATTTTAGCTTCAAAAATCATCCGATATTAGACATAATTTCATAGAAATCATGTAGATCTCATTTTTTGGCTTTAAACATTAGATTGACACATTTTAGAGAGGCCCATTAAGCTTGGTATGAAGGCATTTCATGTGAAATTCTAGTTTAATAAAGGGCAAAAATGAGATTACTCATTCGATCAGCTCATGCCTGGCCTTTTTTATCTGCAAGAATTAAGATTAACTAATCAAATATTGAAAGCTTGCACCTTAGTACAATGACTCACCATGTTGTACACCACAAATGTCCTTGTTAACAACCTACCTCTCTTGAAGGAAGTAAACACGACTAAAAAGTATTTATTGATGGGAAAATGTCTTCTCGACTGGGACTCCTCCTTTTCTTGATGTGATAAAAGTGAAAAAAGTATAGGTTCTCGTTCTTGACCATGAAGAGGGACTGTTGAAAGAACTACTCATCTAGCTAGTCTTAGATGGCCACCATGAAGTGGCCAACACTTAAAGTCATCACCAATCATTTGGTCTAGGCATGATTGGAGGCCTATTGAAACTAGTATTCTAAGTTGCAAACTCAAAACATTGTTTCCATGGCTTGTGTGGTCCAAAGATGATTTGATGGTTGGGTTTAGGGGTTGGTTATGTGCAAGGATGTACAAAAATTTCTATGATGCTTGAAATCAATACCTTTCTAGCCATGTCCTAACTTGGCTTCAATTTTCTTACTTTTAACTAGTCATTATTTTGCAATAATCCCTTTTATGCATGAATTTATGCAAAAGTGATAAATCCAAGTTTTAATGAATAATTCAAATCTCATATTCACCTCAAATAGGTGGAGAGCATAGAGATTCTAAATAACATGATCTCCAAATTTAATTTTTTTAGAATCAGATATTTCATGTCAAGCACTACAGAAATGCTAACCAAAACATTGCCTTTGTGATTTTTTTAATAGTTTTAAAAATATGAATGCAAAATGATCGTCATAAAGGAAAACGTGTTAGTAAGATGATAAAATAAGATAATACTGTGAAAAATAAATCACACAAAATAACAAAAAGGAAAATGAAGGAACAATGGGAATGTATCTCATTATTGTCATTGATTATCTTGAGATAAATAAATTGACAATTTTGGATATGAATTCAGATCCATTGATTAATTAAGGCATGAAAGGCGAGTTTAAATTATGTAAAAGTCTAGAGTGACTAAAGAGATAGAAAATTTGATTTTTTTTCTTAACAAGTATTAAAAATTAGGGTTGGAGTATCCCCTCGACAGTCGAGGTCGGAGTATCCCCAAAGAAAAAAATTTTAGTAACTCTTGAAATTTTGAATGACATTTGTAAAAGCGAGTATAGAGTATCCCCTCGTAAGATGGGGTTAGAGTATCCTCTTGAAAAATAGGGTTGGAGTATCATCATAGATGAAAACTTTGATAATGTTTTGAGCTTAAAGGATTTATGTTGACAAAGGTTCAATAATTTCTTGACAAAATGATATTTTTGACAAATTCTTGACAAAATAGTGATTTTTTTATTTAAAAAAATTGATAAAAATATAGGTGGCATGAAGAAGATTGCTTATGCCTTGATCCAAACCTACATGGTTGACACATATATTTTGATTCAAAGGGACTAGTTGGTGCCACTTGGAGACATTCAAATGTCTCAGAGTGAGAATTCAAAAAAATCAATTAATTTTAACTAGTGTTAAAATAGGGGATAGCATCACACTATCTTTTTTTCAAATTTATTTCAAGCAAATTCGAAGGTGTAGGAACCAGGTGAGGTGCCATTGTAAAGATAACTCAATAAGGTTTAATGTAAAAATATTCCAAAAGTCACAAAAATTGCCTTCTAGGTGGAAATAATTTTTGAAGTTGGTTTAAGAGTGACACTGACAGCATGTATAGGGGAACAAATGTGGCTTACTTATAAAAATTATTCCAGACCCATTAAGAATCATTAAATCATAAACAATACATTTCCAAAAAAGGGAATTTCATGAACTTTTTTTGGAAAAATATTCTAGAAATCTAGAAAAATCAACAAATAGGCCAAAATAGTCCAAAAACTATAGGTTGCTAATTCCAAGGGTTCTAGAGAGCATCAATTTGAAAAATCATAACTCTTTATTCAAAATGATCCAAAGGCAAAAAAGATACCATTGGAAGGTCATTTTATATACTTTTATAAAAAAATATTAGAAAATTTTATAAAAATCATTTAAGGTTCAAAAATGATTTTTTTTAAGTCATGATTATAGTGCTGCCAAGGCAAAAATAAGACAGGTTTTTGGTTTTTTTAGGGTTCTTAAGACTAGACTCAAGCCATGGACATCCAAATGTCCAAGATAGTAAGAAAATAGTGACACGGGCTTTAAAAGTTCATTCATATTCCTGGAGTGATTTTGGACAATGAAATAACCCATTGACCGTGTCACAAGGACTTTAAGCAAGGAACAAGGCACAAATAAGTTGGAATAAGAAAATAAGTATTTTTACTTTTGAAAATAGGAATTTTAACCTCAAAAACCTTTGAACACAAACATAAAGACTTGATTTTTCCCCAAGATTATAGACCAGTGAGATAAAAACCTTAAGTCCATGTGAATCCTCATTTATTGAGGTTAACATGGCCTTAACTTGGGGATGTTTTTAGAAAATCAGATTTTGATAGCAAACAAGGAAGCATCTTTACAAACATGAGATGGACCAAACATGAAATTCATGTAAATGGGCATGGATAACATGTTTAGACATGGAAAGATGGCATTTTGACATGATATTAATAACAAAAATACCAAAAAAAATGATAATAGAGTGCATGGCGATGTGAGTTTCATTAATGACAATAAGTGTTATGCCATGGAAATGTTGTAAACATGCTTAGATAAAGATGAACAACTAGCTAGAATTTCATGGTAACATTAAAACATATTTTCAAGAACATGCTAGAGGGGTCAATGATGCAAGAAAGATCCTAAGTCTACCACATCCAAGGCCATAAATGCATGAGTTTTCCTAGAAAAAAGGGTTGTTGTTACATGGATTTTTTAGTTCACTAAAGTGATGGAGATAATGAAAAATAAAAAATAAATGAAAAAAAGCAAAAAAAAATTACCAACAAGCCTTAAACCTTAGCCTATCCTTGATTAGCAGCTTTGAGCTCACTTTCCCTCTTTTTGTTTTTTTTTTGTTTAGTAAGAAATGGATGAAAAGAAGCTTTCTGGTTATAATGTTGATTGAGTGGAGTTTTAAAGATAAAAGTAAGTGAAGGAATAAGTTTTTAGAGGTTTTTACTGAGGCTTGAAAGAGCTAAGGGAATGAAGTTTTTGCATGAAAGGTAGAAAGCAATGGAATAGTGCTTTCGGGAGTTTTGTGTCTGTTTTTTTGCTAAGCCAAAGTTGGGTCTCTTATTGGCAAGTGATCAGCCAAGATTTGAAGGCCAAAAGTAAGGGCAATTTTAAATTTTCTTAATATACCATGGGGGACAGCTTGAGTATTATGCTCAACTAGCCAAAATCCTATTGGCTGGCATAATTTCAATAGTGGAACAAAGCTATGGTGAAGTCTGTAGATGAAAAAAAGCCAACTTTGCCTTTAAAACCATTTAATCCATGAAAATGTCCTATTTTCAAGCTATTTTGAGCCTCAAAATTTGTTAAGACCCAATCATAAGTCCAAAGTTAAGACCTAGTATGAATTTTGATGATTTTTAATGCCAAAAACATGTTTAAATCAAACTTTTAGATTAATGGTACAAGGCTAGAAAAAGCATAAACTGGACAAAAATGCTTTAATGTATCGATACATTTGGGCAAAAAATTTAAATGTACCAATATAGTGAAGATTATGTCTATTTGCATTCCCAGAATGTATTGATACATTTATTCATGTATCAGTAAATCCAAAAATTGAATTTTATCTACTGCCAAGCATTGCATCGCTACATTTGGCTAATGTATGATACATTTGGCCAATTTATTAATATATAAAGCAAATTTTTCACTACAAGCCTTATTTGTACCAATATAACCTATGAAATTTTGAAATTTGATAATGTGGAAGCCTTGTATCAATACATAAAGACCATGTATTGATACATACACACAAAAATGTGAACTTTATGAACCTTTGACTTTTCATACCTTCTACCTGAGCTTAGAATGATGAAAGATTGATCCATTATCATCCTAATGACCCTAGGGATATCCGAAAAGCAATCTTGGATATCTTAAATAATGGCTCAAACAAAATGGTATATCTACACCTGCACCCTTTTGGTCATTGCTAAGGATCAAGAATAGGGCAAAGACCAATAAACATCATTTTATCTAGGGTATGCTTGATGTTGCCTTATTTTTCTTATGATGAAAAAACCAAAATTCATGTGATGCCAGGATATATTTAATGTCGATTCTGATTTTTCGAAGTAAGGTAAAGTTTAATTTTTTTGGATAATAAACCTAGACTACAATCCTAGGTTTGACCTATCTCCAGGTTTAACTTAAAAATGATAGAATGCCAATGTGCAAAGTCACATCCAGTAACATTAGACTTTGAAAAGATTTCTTAATGGGTTTTGGGTAAAAGACCTAGACTATGATCCTAGGCTTGACCTATCCCTAGGTTTATCTTAAAAGGAAATTTTAATATGAATCATAGCTAACAAAATTTGTCTTTAAAAAGATTTCTTGAGAGGTTTTTGGATGAACAATCTAGACTATAATCCTAGGCTTAACCAATCCCTAGGTTCGACTTAAAAAGATAGAATGCCAACATGATAAATCATGACCAGCAATGTTCATTTTTTGAAAAGACTTTGGATAGAGTGTCTTGCTTGGGGCTCTTAAATGTTCTTGACAAAAGATACCAATAAGCTAGATCATAGCATTCTAGTAGCATTGGACTTTGCAAAGGATTTCCTGACAAAGGGTTTTAACTGATGTTCTTGACTAAAATTCTTAACAGAGAATGCCAATAACTTGGATCAAAGCATTCGAGTAGCATTAAACTTTAAAAAAGATTTCTTGACTAAGGGTCTTGACTAAGGTTCTTGATGAAGGATTTTGACAAAAGGTTCTTGACTATGGTGCCAATGAATCGATTCACAAAATTCTAGTAATATTGGACTTTGATTTCTAATAACAGAAAACCTTAGAAAGATAAGACCCTTACTTTAAGCGACCTGATGATTTGTCAATTTTTTATATCAAAGATTCTTACCAGGAAGTTCTTCGAGATTTGACAAGTTCTATTTGACATGATATTGGTAGGATGATGTTATGCTATGGCAGTGTGAATGCATGATATAATGATGTGTACAAAAGTTTCTTAATAGTATTCATATGATATAATGATGCGTACAAAAGTTTCTTGATAGTGTGACTACATGATCATGACATAAATTCTAATACAAGAACAAACATAAAATATTTTCTTTCTGATTGGGGATTTGATAGCCATTTTCCAAATATCGTAGTTTAAAGTTATGACTTTGGACATTGATAGGCCTTTTGATCATAACTCACCTTTTGTAAGTTGATGCTTGGGAAATTATTTTCTTGACTAGATATACCAGATGGGCTCTTCTTGACAAGGTGAAAATTGGGATGGCTTCATTTTTTGATCGAGGTATTTAATGATCTTTTCTGATAGGGTTGCTAGATCTTATTGGCTATTTACGGGCTAGGTAATTGTTTGGCTTGGTTAGTGTTTGGGTCTTGATGGGATTTTGACCGAGTCGTGTGAATTTGGTTTAAGTTAATTATGGTTTTTAATGATTAATAACCTCAGGAATTGAGGCATAAGCAAAGCTTATGACAAATAGGTACTAGGTGTAGAGGATTCATGATCTTGACGCTTAATGCATAAGCAAAGCTTCTTGTGTTTTCCTTTTTCTTTTGATGTAATATCAAGAAATCCTAATGTGAAATTTATTTAATTATTAAATATTATCAACTAAATGACAAGCATAATGCAATGTGAAAGTAATGATAGAGATTTCAATCCAGACAAGAAAGGTGATACAATTATGTTTATAGTTGACAAAAATAAGTACAATAACTAAGAGATCGTTCAAGTAATTGATGCCTTTGATAATCATGACACGAATATTTAATTGATGCTTTTTGAAACCTTTTTCAAACGATCAATATGTTAGACATGAGTTGATCTTCTAAAAACCCTTAACATTACCCTGTGTCATTTGATAATTGCCCATGACTTAGAATAGGTTGTATTTGGTCGAGGTTAGTTTTGATCTGAGGCTTGGTCAAGGGTACAGTTGGAACGGGATTTAGTTTGATGAGATCAGGATTAGGTGAAGTTTTGACTAGGGTTTTTTTGAAGGGCATTTTTGGTAAGTTCTGATCTGGTTTGGGTTTAGTCAAGACTAGTTTTTTTAGCCACCCTTTTAGGTTTTTAGCTTAAGTCGAATTAGCTACTTGTAAGCCTTTTTTAGGTTTTCATCCAAGACCCTTTTTTCTTTTTCTTTTTTTTCTTGACTCTTTTTCTTATTTTTGTTTATTTCTTGACAAAGAACGCCTTTTTAAAGCTTACATCCTTTAGGTATAATATTTCTTGACATAGTTTGAATTGATTAGGTTAGGCAAGACATTGCTATCCATTTTCGTTAAGATCAATGCCCTTCTGTAGAAAACTTATTTCATGATATAAGGTCTATCCTAATTAGGGGTCACTTGCTTCAACACCTTTATGTATTGGGAGGATTTTCTTAAGTATTAATTATCCTTCATGAAAGCATCAGGGGCGAACATTTTTATCAGTAGCCTTAATTATAAGTCTTTCATACATTTGACCATGGAAAATGGTTTTCAATGTTTTTCTTCAATAATGTTTAGCTAATTATTTTAATTTTTGACCTATTCAAGCACTTCTAATTTAGCCTCTATTAAGACTGTTAGAGAAGGGATCTTGACTTTTATAGGTAAGATAGCTTCCATCTCATAGACAAAAGAAAATGAGGTAGCCCGTGTGCAAGTTTAGACTAAAGAAGTTCGATAAGCATGATGTGCGAAGGGTAGTTTCCCATACCAATCTTTATAAGTCTCGATTATTTTCTTGACTTTTTTTTATGTTCTTATTGGTTGCTTTAACTACCTCATTCATTTTTGAATGGTATGGCACATAGTTATGATGCTAGATTTTCAATTAGGAACATACTGCTTACATCATATTGTCTTTCAAGTTGTAAGCATTATCGGTGATAATTTGTTCGGGAAGTCTATATCAACAAATGATGTCCCATTTATGAACTTGCAGATAACTGACTTAGTGTCATTGGCATATAAGGCTGCCTCCACCCATTTAGTGAAGTAATCAATTAGCACTATGATAAACCAGTGTTTGTTGGAAGCCTTAAGGGTGATGAGCCCACTTATATCCATGCCCTACATAGAGAAGAGTTATGGGGCTATCATGACATGAAGTGATGATGGTGGGACATTGATCATGTATGTATAAATTTGACATTTATGACATTTTTAGGCATAGTTAATACATTTCCTTTCAAAAGTTATCTAGTAATAACATGGTCTCATGACTTGCTTAGCCATCCGGTGTCTATTACCATGCATACCACAGATCCTTTCATGAACTTTTTTTAGGATTCTTTTAGCTTTAAAAGCATCAATGCATCTGAACAACATTTGATTCGAACTCTTTTTGAATAAGATTTTCCCATCCAAAAGCCATCCTACTGATGGTCATTTTTTCATTCTTTTTAGCAAGCTTAAGGTATTATTGATCCCTAAAGTAGCAAAGGATGTCATGATACCATGGTAGGCTATCATTCTCTTTTTTTGTATTCTGGCAATGTGTTGTAATCATATAAATGCTATTTGAATAGGAAAGATCCAATTCTTGATTAACTTTAAACATGGATGACAAGGTGGCCAAGGCATCGCTACTTGGTTCTCTTCCTAAGGTAAGTGTTGAAAACTTATATCATTAAATTCTTTTCTAAGGTTTGAGATTAGTTTCCTCTAATTAATCAATTTAGGATTGTGATTTTGACGTTTTCCTTTCAATTGGTAGATGACCAAGGCTGAGTCACCAAAAACTTGCAAAATCTTGGTATTTCTCTTGATAGGTGATTAAAGCCCCAGGACATTGGCTTCATATTAAATTTTTTTTTGAGGTTTGAGATTAGTTTCCCATAATGAATTAGTTTAGCATTACGAATTTGGCATTTTCCTTTTAATTGGTAGATGACCAAGGCTGAGTCACTAAAAACTTGCAAAATCTTTGTATTTCTCTTGATAGGTGATTAAAGCCCCATGACATAGGCTTCATATTCTACTATATTATTGGTGCAGTTAAAGTTCAATTTGGCTATAAAGGGATAGTGACTCTTATTGAATGAAATCAGTATTACCCAAATTATATGACTCAAAATATTTAATGCTCCATCAAAGTAAATTTCTCATGATCAATCATGACTAGTGATATCTTTCCTTTTAGTGATGCACATCAAATCTTCATCTGGGAAATCAAAGTTCAAAGATTCATAGTTACCTATTGGCTAGCTTGTTAAAAAGTTAGCTATTGCGCTCGCTTGATTTATTTATGGTTGACTTAGACGATATTGTATTTGGAGAGTAGGACTTGTCCTTTGGCCAATCCTTCTAATTGTGCAAGGGCTTTACATAAATACTAGATAAGGTCAAATTCTCGCAATGAGCTAGGTGGTGTGGTATTACATGTATTACCTAAGCCTTCAAGCCATCTAAACTAAAGCACAGCATAATTTCTCAATTGTAGAGTAGTTATTTTCACACTCTGTAAAATTTTTGCTTAAATAGTAATTTGCTTGCTCTTTCTTTCTTGACTTATCATGCTCGAACACATAACTTATAGACTTGTCAAAAACTGGTAGGTAGAGGATCAAAGGTTGACCAAGAACTAGTGTTACTAGCACTGAAAGGTTTGACAGATAATGTTTGGCTTTTGACAATCCATATTCTATTACTTGAAATTCTATTTGCAAAAAGCCAAAAGATAGGGTCACATTTGTTAGTGAGTTGGGATATTAATCTAGAGATGTAGTTTAGTTTTCCCAAGAAGTTTCTCACCTTTTTTTAGGTCCAAAGTGGTGGCATATTTTGAATAGCTTTGACCTTGTCCAGGTTAACTTTGATTCCTTTTTCATTGATAATGAAGCTTAGTAGCTTGCCCAAGGTGACACTGAAAGAACATTTGATGGGGTTCAACTTTAGTTGAAATTTTTATAGCCGTTCGTAAAGCTTTTGAAGATCTATGACATGCTTAACTTCTTTTGTCAACTTGGTGATCATATCATCCATGTAAACCTCAACTTCCTTATGCATTAAGTCATGGAATAACGTCACTATGGCCTTTTGATAAGTTGCCTCAATATTTTTGAGTTTAAATGGCATGTCTTTGTAGAAAAATATGCCCTACATGGTTACAAAGATAGTTTCTCCATGTCTACAAGTGCCATTTTGATTTGGTTATAACTTAAGAATCTATCCGTAAAGAAGAATAAAAAGTTCTTAGCCATGTTGTTGACTAGACTGTTTATGTGTGGTAACAAAAAGCTATCCTTCAGATTAGTTTAAATCTCAATAATCAACATACATTCATACTTTGCTATCTTTGTTAGGGACTAGGATAATATTGGCAACCTATTTTGGATATTTGGCTATTTTGAGGAATCCTCCTTTAAATTGTTTCTTGACTTCTTCCTTGATTTTAAGAAGCATTTTTAGTTTAATCCTCCTTAACTTTTGATGGATTTATTTGCATTGCAATTTAAGGGGAAGCCTATGGACACAATGTCAGAGTCTAGACCAGACATGTCTTGGTATGACCAGGCAAATACCTCTTAGTACTCTTGAAGTAGGTTAATCAGTTTGGTTCTGATAAAAGGTCATATGGAATTTTCAGTTTTAACCTCTTTTTGATCTTTTTCTATCCCTAAATTTATAACTTTAATTGGCTCCTTACAGGGAAAACTTTATTTTTCTTCATGCTTAACTAATTATAATAGATCTGATGGAACAAATTCTCCTTAGGGTATTCTTTAAAGTTAACTTCACCAATACAGACTGACTATTCGAAATCAATTTCTAGGGGTTTATTGGAAATATCCATGGCACTTTTATTGAGCACTAAAAGAGTGAGAAAATAAACAATATAAACAAAAATATATACATAAAGGAAATTTGAGCAAGGGCAAAAAGAAGAATGAGTAGAAAAGATGAAATGTTTGATGTAGAAGTCATTTCTATTGATAACATTGGATAAAAGGTGCCTATTACGTATGATCCCTATAAGCTATTTGGCAAAAGTAAGTAGGTTTTTTATTCTTGACATTACACGAAGATAAACTTAAAATACATAAGGCTTTTGGCACAACCTCACTCTCAAGAACAAACTCTGGGAATAGGGGTAGGTTTTATTGCTCGACTTTGACAAGCTCAATTGATCATCAATGGCATGGATGTGAAAGTTGTAAAAGGCTTGATTCAAAATTATCAAGACATCTATGGCTTTTCCTTCTTCTGATTGATTCGAATCAAGCATCCTCTCGAACAAAAAGTGACATGGATCAATGGGAATAACATCGATTTTGGTTCTAAATTTTGACCTAATCAATGGGTCAACCTCTAATCACTAGCTTTCTTAGCTTGTTGTTTATTGTACTGTATGTTGGACTTGAATCATAGGCCCTTTTTTTCACTTGGCTAATGACCTTCAAAGCTTTAGCCATTCCTTGTACATTCTTACCAAGCCCTTTTCCAACTTGGCAGTGTTTGCCAACAGTTAGCTTCGGACCTCTATAGGTATTCCTTGACAGTTATGGCTTAAATATCTATAGGCTTTCTTTGATGAATGTATCATTGACAAACTCAAATGATTAAAAAAATGGCTTAGGTATATTTTTATTTGGTTTAATGTAGATGGAATCGGTGAAAGCAGTGGCAATCATCTTTTTTTCAAGTTCAATATTGACCACTTTTTCATTGATTATGAATTTTAGTTTTTGATGCAGAGATGAGGGTATTACCTCAACTAAATGTATCCATAGCCTCTTAAGCAAACAATTGTAGGATGGAATAATGGAATAAATCTTATAGTTGCATGGTCCTATCAGGAGTGAAAAAATGATGTTTTTGGTGACTCTACAGTACGTCTCGTTAAATGCTCACACTATAGTATGGCTATGCTTGGTGTGGGAAGCATTAATAAAAAGCTTGTTTAAGGAGCCAAGGGCATGCGATTGAGGGCAGAGCCATTGTCTATGAGAACTTTTGGTATGATGTGACTTTCATAATTGCTGGTGATTATTGGTGCTTTGTAGCTAACTCTACCACCGAAAAGGATTTCATCATAGTGAATGAGATGTAGTCATCGATGGTGATGTTGTTCACTAGCAATCCAATTTGCCTACTGAAATATCCAAGAACAAATATACCTCATTCAACACTTCCAATAGCGCATTTTGATGAACATCTGAGTTGAAAACTAAAGACAGTGCTGAGAACTTAGTCGATTGTTTTACCAATAGATCAACAATGTTGTATTTGCTGTGCTTGATAAATTTTGAAAACTCAGCAACTTCTTTCTCATTCACTACCTCTTTAATCTTTTCAGATTCTAAGTATTTTGTCATGACCTAAGAAGTGTTAGAAATCAAAGCAACATCGATCTTGATTCTCTTAAACAGAGGGAGCATAGCATCTATAGCTGCGGGTTAAATGGATGATTCTTGATAAATCAATAGTGGTAGTTAATTGAATGGGCTCTTTGTTCATCATAACTCGACCTTCATATTTTTAGTGAATGGTTTTGTTGCTCTCATATGGGAATAATGTATGTGTTTCTATGAATAGCCTTGGCATAGGCATTAAAGAACTCGCCCTAAAATTTCATTGTCCATAAAAGATAAAGGGGCAACTTTTCCCATACAGTGGTTGTGTCACCTCTTCCCTAATCATATTCACCAAGTTGGCAGGATATGCTTTCTTCTTATCATAGAATTCAATTCTACCCTCATCCATCATTGTTTGAATCATCGTGCATAACTCTTTGCATGTTTAAGGAGTATGGCCATGACTAATGTCGAAGTCATAGAAACCATCAAGTTTTTTTTTTCTAATCTTTCAACTGCGTTAAGCATTCCTACTGAATCAATATCCATCAACCAGGTTCATTAGCGTCCTGACTTGTTCTATGCTTCTCTTAACTTCATAATCATCTTTCACACCAATCATGTTTATTGCTAGCTCAACATGGTTTGATAGAGGGTTTATAAAAATATGCAGTCCTTGGTTCATCTCGAATTATAGAACCTTGGAATCAATGAGGCTTTGTACCCTCTGTCAAAAAAATGTAGTTGTCAATATTGTGCCCTACTATCGTGGCATGATAAACATAATGGGAATTAGGGTTATATTATTAAAGGTATAATGGTTTTTCAGTTAGAACCATACACAAGAGTGACTAAATATCCTTGGTTGTAGGGACAGGGTCGAACTGTTATCTTCATTGGTTTGCATCGTGATTGTTTGGTGCATTTTTAATAAGATTTTTGACATTTTGGTTGGCTTGTAGTTGGTTATTTCATGGTGGATTTGGTGAAACAGTAAAAGATGGGTTATAGGTTACGAAAAAAATTGGCTGAAGAGGTATCATGATAGGGTTAAAGTAGGGTGCACTCGGGTAAGAAGGATAAGGCACTTAGTACTAGTTCAGATAGGGCAGGTTAGTATTGATTATGGCATTTGCTTCCCTTTCTTTCTTTTTGTTAGCAGCAGGCCTCTTACTTAATTTGGATGACTCACCCATAAACATCCTACCACTTTTAATTACTGTGACAATTATCTAGCTAGATAAAACTAGATCAGTGAATTTCTTAATGGCATTCCCTACTAGTTTCTCATAATATAAGGCATGCAGAGTGTTGATGAATGTCATGGTCATCTTTTTTTCAATTAGAAGGGTTGGATCAAAACTGCCTCTTCCCTTCATTTCTAAGCATATTACTTAGAACTTTCAGTTGGCTTTTTCTCTAAGTTCATAAAGGAGAAATGGTCAGGAGCCTAATCTGACATGTGTTGGTACTAGTTCAAAAATGCTCTAGCTAGGTTGGCCCATGATTGAATCTTGACATTATCAAGTTCATTGTACCATTAGGAGGCCAGCGATTAAATTATGTTGAAAATAGTGGATAAGGAGTTTTTTTTATCTTTTTTGTACCTAACCATCTTTTTTAGGTACATCCAAATATGCAAAATGGAGTTATTAGTTCCGTTGAACTTCTCAAACTTGATTATCTTAAACTTTTGGGGGACTAACAAAGTTGGACACTAAAGACAAAGATTTTGCATCAATGGCTTTAAACTTTCACTCCCTTCAATGGCCAGAGATGCCTTTTAATGGCTAAAACTTTTCCATCTTATGGACAAACATTGCAGGCTTCAACCATTTGTCTTCTTTTGATCATCATGGTTTGGGAAATTCTCATATTCACCCCTTGCAATTTGGTGATGAATTGATTAGTCACTATGGGTTTCAAATATATCATTGGTGGTATCGATAGGGCTGGTGTCATGTTATGCTATTGCTCTTGATAGATTTCTTCCTAGGTAACTTTAGTACTATCGATGGGGTGATTTTGCATATTAACTAGCTTTTTTTTGGTATCCATATTACTAGCCTGCCCCTTATCTTTTGTGGAAGCTGTCATTAATTCCATAAGCTTCATGATTTGAGCTTCCATTTTGTCTTGCTGACAAAGCATTTGGTCTTGTAATTCCTTGTACATGAACTTGAGTCGCTTAATACATTCTTAGTGATTATTTTCCATGATCCGTTTGTAATGGTGGGTACTATAGTAGTGTGCAGTATTTGGTTCCATGTTTCTTGCCTGATTTCAAAATCACTTGCACTTTTATGACCATTCCTATATTAGACTTTTTATTTTAAATGTGTTTATTAATTATTGCTTATGATAAGATGATGATGAGTATGTTGTCATGACAATAAGTGATTATGGATGCATAAATAAGATAATACAAGAATGGAATTAAATATGCAAATGCAATGTAGATAATTGGCTTGCAGAAAAACATGACTAATAATATCTGTCATAGAGTAACAAATAGAGTTTTAACATGATTACATCAAAAAATATCTGACATGATTATATAGTTTAATTACGTGTTCTAAGAAACTCAACAACTGCTGCACGTGGCCTCCAATAGGTATAATGTCTCGTTTTAAGGATCAAGCTACTTATACCATATCATTTGCCTCTAATTGGGCTATCTGAATTTGCTTGGTCAGGTAAAAGCGCCGCTCTCAGTAATTAGGTATGCCTAGTCAGTCATTAGCTACCATTCTCATTCTCACTATTTGGAGGCTCTCATGAATTTAGAGATATGGTCTTGGTGATCTTGGATGAAATGCTCTAAATCTTAAATCCTAAGTGTTATGGTTTCATTCTCAACCTTGTCAGTTCATAAGTCTTATACTTTAGCTTCAAGCCACTCATTCCTCTTTTGGCAAGTCGACGTGAAGGCATGGGCCCTACTAACTTGGGTTTTTTCTTTCCATTGATTTAGGTTTTTGTTGAAGGTAACAAACTCTACCTCCCATTGGGTTGATGACTTGCTAATGCATAGGGACTTGTCTCCTTTTTGAAGTGCCACATAGTTTTTAGTTAAACTTTTGAGATCCTCTTTAAAGTAATCTCTCTCTTTAACCATTCAATTCATTTAAATGACTTAAAGGTAGATGACTATCTCTAAGTAACTCTTTTTCTCCTTTAATCGAGCAATTTATGTGGCAAAGTCAACCCTTTCTTATTCAAACTTTCGTCTAAGTAGTTTGCTTTTAGAAAGAGGCTTGTCTATTAGGACTTGCAATATCCTAGTTTGGGTAGTGGCAAAGTGTCATTGATACAACGATCCTCCATTCATCATACCATAAATTGAATGTGCTTCCTCTCCAATACCTTTCCATGGAGTAAACCTTTCTCCAAACATGGAAAGCTAACTAGGCTTTCAATTTGTAGTTGGCTTCTCCATATTTGAAGTCCCAGTACTTAAGGGTTTTAAAGAATAGGATGAACTGCCAACATCATAAATATTGCAGAACTAGAAGGGTATATAGTTTGTGCTTCTCCATAACCCCATAAGTGGCATGCAAGTATAGTCTCTGAACCTGCATAAGATTGATTGGAAAGACAACCATGAGGCCCTTCATGTAACTTCTTTTTCTCTAAGATTTCAAAATTTTTTGACCCACTGTTCCTTAAAATTGTCTTAGGGCTATTCTTTCTCAAGGATCTTGGAGATAAGGCTGAAGTTAGAAAAGAAATTATGCATCATTCTTTTTTTTTTGAAGTGAAAGTGGCTGACGAGCCAAATGTATAGAAACAGGGCACATCTAATGAATCTACCTATCCTCATTTTCTTGCAAAAGCTAAAGGCTTGAATGGTCTTGGCAATGATGGCAGATGCAGTTTTGATGTTGCAACATAGGTGGAAAAAGAAATCTACTACTATCACCTACACATACCCTAAGGTCTTCAAGAATATGACCAATTTGTGTATTGCTAAGGCAAAAACATCCTAAACTTTCTTTTGGATCAATGATATTCATCATTGCTTCTTTCAGACTAGCCCAAGAAATGCATTCACTATTCCTTTTTATCTTGACAAGGCCATTAATCTAAGACTCTATGGCTTTGAGGATTTATGCTAGTCTCTTCTTGAAAGTTGGAGGTTTTAACACTTTACAATATATCTTATCGGACTTGGCCCTCTTATTATTATGCAATACATAATATTTCTTGACGATGGAAGTCAAATCCTCTTAATTGAAGTTGAAGTATTAGTTTACTAGATTTTAGAACTGTGATGCTACTTGTAACAGGACAAAGTCCAACCGAACTTGAAATAATAAAGTTATATGCCTGGATCTTTTCTTGAAAGACTCATTCTCACTACTATCCTAATTAGCCCATATGTGCTTTAGATCACACTAGTCATTATGATAGTACCTTACTTTGACTTTCTCATGTGTCTCTGAGACATAACTGGCTTAAAGATGTCCCCATCTTTGCATTGTTGACCCTTTAACCATGCTCTAACTTCTTCAAGGGACTTGAGGATGGGAACGAAATATTGCCGTATGAGAGACACCCCTTGCTGAATGCTAAACATTCAACCAATTATTCCACAATGATGATTATTATGCATGATGCCAGTAGCAATAACAAAACAAAAGGGAAATAGTTTAGTGATAATACGAAATAATACATACAAGAATAAAGAATGAAAGAACGAAAACAAGTCATAGAAAATGCCTCAACAATAGGTGTTACGATGCCTAAGGGCGAACATGACAATTACAAATATCATGACAAGGTAAATACTAATGGACAGTATAACAACATGTCCGAGTAAAAAATGCCTTTATCGTGGTGATAGGATGCCTTTAGAGATAAGATGACAACCCACATGGTGACGTACCTATGCCTTCGTTTAGTATTTGACATAGATTAAGCCATGGCTGGACAGCATAATGGCTTATGTAGGTGAAGTTTGCCTTGATCAAGATGGTACGATGCCTCTTTGGGACAAAACTAGCTAAGGAGTAATGTTCATTCAGCACTACCTAAACTAGTATACATATTAAATTGCCATCGGGCAATATAATGGCTCTTTTAGGTTAAATATGACTTTCTTAAGTGACATGGTGCTTTGTAAGTGACAACATTTAATTGCCATCACTCCTTATTAGTGAAGGTTAACCATTGATCAGACAACATAACATTATGTCCTAAGACTGACATGACACATATGGGTGACAATGTTCATTAACTATTACCTACATAACTATGGCATGTAAGAGTAAAGGTTAAAAGTGTTTCCTTGAGTGTCCTAATTCTCTGGGTCATTCTAGCAGCATTTTAGCATGTTTGACATGGTTAAGCTCGTAGGGTTCACTATATAGGTTTGAGTTGACATTTAAATCAATATCCAAATCACTCCTTCATCAGGTAAGAACAGTTGAGGCACCCTGATCCTAGGCCTATCATTAGCTTGGCAGAATGGGTTTGATCCATTATATTTCCCTATGCAAATACGGGAGGTTTACTCACAAGAGACATATGTAATTTACACTGTGAAAGTTATTGCTATGCCTGTGTAGAGAGGTACTCATGAAGTTGAATAGTTCACTTTCTCCTAGTAATTAAGACCTTAACCTCACCATGGAGTTTGGTTGGAATTTAATGCAAATGCATGTGCATAGTGTGTTAGGGAAGCAACCAACCCTTTTGTTTACCTGATATTACCATATTTATTGAATCAATATTTTATTTAGGAATATGGTAGTCCTTGACAATCATATGACAAAAAACATGGCATATAAAAGATTAGGGGACAAAAATGGGAAGGGATTATAGT
Source organism: Adansonia madagascariensis (assembly GCA_038381835.1). Lineage (NCBI taxonomy): Eukaryota > Viridiplantae > Streptophyta > Magnoliopsida > Malvales > Malvaceae > Adansonia > Adansonia madagascariensis. The sequence continues at coordinate 89,461 of JBBYHL010016643.1, forward strand.
TAAATAATGATAGAAAATTAAGGGATCTATAAGCCAAGTAAGACATGGCTAGTTGTTGGCCTAACTCTCTAAATTAGTCCTCAACGGAGTTGCTAAGCTATTGAAAACGTAGCTCCGGTGAAGGAAGCAATCATAACTTAAAAGTATTTTTTGATGGGAAAATGTCTTATTGACAAGGACTCTTCCCTTTTTTGACATGATGGGAGCGAGATAGTATGGATTCTCGACTCTTGACCATGTAAGGAGACCATCAGAAGAGTTACTTGTCTAACTAGTCTTGGATGGTCACCACAAAGTGGCTAATGCTTGGAGTCGCCACTAATTATTTAGGCTAGGCATGATCAAATGCTATTGAAATAGATATTCTGAGTTATGAAAGTCAAAACATTGATTCCATGATTTGCGTGGTCCAAAGATTTGACAGTTGGATTCACGAGTCGATTATGAGCAAGGAAGTATGAACCTCTATGTGACACCCAAAATTAGTACCTTTTAGCCATGTCTAACTTAGCTTTATATTCCATAATTTTAATTAGTCGTTATTTCTATATAATCCCCTTTATGCATGAATTTATGTAAAATGATAAATTAGGAATTTAATGAAGAATTTGAATCTCATATGCACCTCGAAGAGGTGGGGAACATAGAGATTCTAACTAAAATGATCTCCAAGTTTTTTTTTTTAAAATTGGATATTTCATGTCAAGCGTTAGAGAGATGCTAAAATGAAACATTGCTTTTATGCTTTTTTGAAACGTTTTTGAAAATATGAATGCAAGATAAACAACACAAGGGAAAACATGTTAGTAGGATGATAAAATTGAGATAATACCACATAAAATAAATCTCACAAAACAATAAAAAGGAAAATGGAGGGATAACCAGTGTTATCGGTATCGTACCGGTACCAACCGTAGTAGTTGGTACATACCAGTTTTGACATATAACGATACCGATGATAGTTGGTTTCGTTTCAATCTTGGTTTCGGTCTGTACCAGTAGGTACTAACTTGTTTCGATGGTACCGACCGAAAATAGCTATACCGGACAGTATATAATATAAGCTTGCAAAAAAAAGTTAAACCAACATTGATAGTAAATCTAATGAATATTATACATAATTACTCATAAATTTAATGAATATTAGATAAAATTATTTGTAAATTTAATGATCATTAAAAAAATTCAGCCTTACTACTTAACTGATATTGATTTTCTTATATTTGATGATTTTTTAGAACATTACATATAATGGATGAATATTTAATATATAAAATGTATTTAATCTTATTTATTTCATATTTGAAAATATTTTATATATATAAATTAAAAATATTCAAACTCTGATAAAATCAAAATGATACACCGAAATACACTGGTATCAATATGTACTTATACCAAAATAAAAATGGTATGCCCACTGCTATGGTAGTGACTACCTTAAGCATAACCAAAATTTATCTCGTAATTGTCATCCGTTATCTTAAGATAGCCAAATTGACAATTTTAGAGACAAGTTCAGATCCATTGATTAATTAAGGCATGAAAATCGAGTTTAAATTTGCAAAAGTTTGCAGTGACTTGAGAGATAGAAAATTTGATTTTTTCTATTGGCAAGTTCTAAAAGCAGGGTTGGAGTATCCCTTCAAAAGTTTAGGTCAGAGTATACCTTAAGGATAAAAATTTTAGTCATTCTTAAAATTTGAAAGACATTTGTAAAAGCAAGGTGGAGTATCCCTTCGAAAGACGGGGTTGGAGTATCCCCATGAAAGATAAGGTTGAGGTATCCATATAGATGAAAACTTTGATGATCTTTGATAGACAAGCTCAAAGAATTTACATTGACAAAGGTTTGGTGGTTTCTAGACAAAATGATATTTTTGACAAATTCTTGAAAAAATAGGTGATTTTTTATCAAAAAGGAAATTGATAAAAAATAGGTGACATGACAAAGATTGGTTATGTCTTGATCTGAACCAACGGGGTCAACACATATTTTTTGACTCAAAGGGACTAATGGTGCCACTTAGGGACATTCGAACGTCTCAGAGTGGGAATTTTGAACATCGATTAATTTCGACTAATGTTGAAAACAAGGAATAGCATCACGTTATCCCTCTATTCAAATTTATTCTAGGCAAATTCGAAGGTGTTAAAAGCTGGTGAGCTACCACTGGAAAGATGACTTGATAAAGTTTAATCTAAAAATATTCTAAAAGTCCCAAAAATTACTTTATGGGTGGAAATAATTTTTGAATTTGACACTAACAGCATGTGCAGAGGAAAGGGTATGGCTAACTTATAAAAATCATTTTGGACTCATTCAAAATCATTAAGTCACAAAGAATACCTTTCATGAAAAATTTCATTTTTCAAAAAAATATTTTAAAAATTCAAAAAATATTTGATTGGCCAAAATGGTCCAAATAGAATGTAGGCCGTTGAGTCTAGGCATTTCAGACAACATCAATTCAAAAAAATCATAACTCCTTCATCCAGAATGATTCAAAGGCAAATAAGACAACATTGGAAAGGTTATTCAATGGACTCTAAGGGAAAAATATCATAAAATTCTATAAAAATCATTTATAGTTCAAAAATGACTTTTTTAGTCATGACTACAGTGCTGCTAGGGCAAAAACAAGGGAGTTTTCAGTTTTGACTCAAGCCATGACATCAAAATGTCCACGACAACAACACAGCTTTCGCAGGTTCATCTTACAATTCCAGAGTGATTTGGCATGCTGAAACAACCTATTAACCATGTCATAAGGACTTGAGGCAAGGAACAAGGCATAAACAACTCGGAATAAGAAAGAAAGTATTTTTATTTTTGGAAATAGGAATTTAATCTCAAAAACCTTTGAATCCAAACATAAGGACTTGATTTTTTCCCTAATATTGTAGATTAATGAGATAAAAAACCTAAGACCATGTTAATCCGTATTTATTGAGGTTAAAAATAAGGATTAACAAGACCTTAACTTGGGAAAGTTTTTAGAAAATCAAATTTTGACAGCAAACAAGCATGTATCTTGACAAACATGAGATGGATCAAATATGACATTCATGTAAATAGGCATGGATAACATGTTTAGAGATGGAAAATGATATTTTGACATGATATTAGTAAAAAAAATGCAATAAAATGATAATGGAGTGCATGGACATATTAGTTTCATGAATGGCAATAAAAGTTATGCCATGGAAATGTTGCGAACATGGTTAAATAAAGATGAGCAACTAGCAGGGATTCCATGGCAGCATCAAAACATATTTTCAAGAAGAGCTAAGCACATGGAAATAAAAAAATATGCTACAGGTGAAACACAAAAGATCCTAAGTCTACCAAATTTAAAGCCACAAAATGCATGAGTTTTCCTAGGAAAAGGTTATGGTTACATGTATTTTTGGCTCATTAAGGCCATCAAGATGATGAATAAGAGAAATAAATGAAAAAATTTGAAGAAAATATACCAACAAGACTTAAACTTTAGCCTTTGCTTTAAGCAAGAGCTTTAAGCTCACTTTCCCCTCTTTTTTTTTATTAATAAGAAAAATATGAAAAGGATGAGCTTTTTGGTTATAATGTTAATCAAAAAGAGTTCTACGGATGAAAGTAATTAAAAGGATGTGTTTTTAGAGGTTTTTCTAGGGGTTTGGAGGAGCTAAGGAATGAAGTTTTTGGCTAAGGGGTAGAAGGCAATGGCATGGTGCTTTTGGGAGATTTTGTGTTTGGTTTTTTGCTAAGCCAAAGTTGGATCTTTTACAAGTAAGTGATCTACCAAGATTTAAAGGCCAAAAGTAAAGAAAATTTTGAATTTTCTCAATATACCGTGGGGGTAGCCCTGAGTACTATGCTTAACTGGCCAACATCCCATTGGCTGACATGATCTAAGTAATGGAACAAAGCTATTAGTGAAGTCGTAAATGAAAAAAAGCCAACTTTGCCTATGAACAAACCATTTAGTCCATGAAAATGTCCTATTTTCAAGTTATTTTGAGCCTCAAAATTTGTTAAAACCCATAAAGTTAAGGGCTGGTATGAATTTTAATCATTTTTATGCTAAAAATGGGTTTAAATCAGATTTTTAAATCAATGGTGCAAAGGCTAAAAAATAGCATGAACTGGGCAAAAATGGTTTGATGTATCTATAAATTGCAAATTGTTTCGATACATTTAGGGAAAAATGTAGAATGTATCAATACAAAAAAGATTGTATCGATACATTCCTAGAATGTATTGATATGATTACATATGTATTAATACATCTTATCCAAAAATCAAATTTTAGCTACACCAAGCCTTGTATTGATTCATTTGGCTAATGTAACATAAAGCAAATGTATCAATGCAAGCCCCATTAGTATCATACAATTGTGAAATTTGGAAATTTGATGATGTGGAAGCCCTATATAAATACATAAAGACCATGTATCTATACATACACACAAAAAAGTGAAATTTATGCACCTTAGACTCTCTATACCTCCTACCTGAGCTGAGAATATGGGGAACCAATCCAGCTCATCCTAATAAGCCTGATAATATTCAAAAAGCAACTTTGGATGTCTAAAATGATGGCCCAGACAAAATGTTGTATCTATAGTCCTGAATGCCCTCTTTGCTAGGTCATTTTGATGATTGAAATGTGGTTCTATATAATTTAATTTTCACGCTTAGCCAAAGGATACATAGCACATATTATTTCAGCCTCTAAAAACTTTCCTCCCTAGAAAAATCACTATTCTTGAAACTTTCCTTTCACCCTTCCTAAAACCTTCTATTTTGTTTATTTTTAGGCTCTAAATCCCCTTCATTAATACCATAACCAAAAAGCTCATTCTTTTCATTCCTTTTTTGCTAATTAATAGTAAAGAGAGGGAGGAAAATGAGCTTAAAGTTAAACTTATTTTTGGCTCAATGGTAAGGCTATGATTTAAGGCTTCTTGGTATATTTTCTTACCCTTCTCCATTTATTTTCTATTTTTCATCATTTGGAATATCTTAGCAAGCTATTCATGTTGCCATGACCTTGCTAGGACTCTCACATATTATTGTGGCCTTAGTTGTGGTAGTTTTAGAATCTCTATGAATTTCTTGATGTTTTGATGTTGCTTGGATGCCCAAAAATGCCATGTTTAGGTTTGCCATCATAACAACCTCTATTCATGCACTTTCGCAATGCTTTATTCATTTTCACATGATCATTTTATGTTTAAATGTAAATCCTAGCATGTTTTGAGCATGACCTTGCATTTGATTGCATTTCTAGCATGTTTAGATTGATTAAATGTCGATTTATGGTGTTGTTTTAAGTGCTTATTCATATTTATGTCATTACCTTATTTATTTTATCATGTGTTTGCTAAAATATCTCTATGATGCTTGCAAAATTGTACTTTTTAAAAACCCCCAAGTTAAGTCTATGTTACCATTAATAATGAAGATTAACATAGATTTAATGTTTTTACTAATTGGTCCTCCAATTTTAGGGATAAAACAAGCTTTCCATGTCTGGATTCATGGTTAACAAGGCTAAATATTCTTATTTTCAAAATAAACTATCCTTTTTCTATTTTCCTAAAGTGTTTGTGCCTTGATTTTGAAATCTAATACATGTTTGCTAATGACTTATTAACGGCTAGCTCCATTGTCCCAAACTACTCCGAGATTATGTGAATGAGCTTTTAAAGCCATTATCATTGACTTTCTTTGTCACAGGCATTCGGATGTTCGTAATTAGAGCCTAGTTCTAGGAAACTAGAAAAATAGAAAAACTCCCCTCTTTTTCCTTAGTAGCATTGTAGCCATGACTCGAAACATCATTTTGAACACTAAATGGATTTTCTCAAAATTTTCTATTTTTTTTCTTATATTTCATCAAATCACCTTTCCAATGGTAGATTGTTTGCCCTTAGATGTTCTTGGATGAAGGAGTTATAATTTTGGAAACTTTTTTTGTCTAGAACCCCTAAAAATCAATGATTAAAATTTTTGTTTGAGCATTTCAGCTCATTGGATGATTTTTCTAGTTTTCTCGAATAATTTTCCCAATAGCTAAGTGAAATTACCTTTCTATAAAGGCAACATTTGTGATCTAACAGTCCCAAATAAGTATAGAGTGATTTTTCAAAGTGCATTACACCCTTTTCCTTGCACAGGCTGCTAGTGTTGAATTAAATTCAAAAAATTAATTTCACCTAGAAAGCGATAGTTTGAGATTTTTTTAGACATATTTATCTTAATCCTTGTTGAGTTACCTTTCAAATGGTACCTCATTTGCCCCTTAAAGCCTTCGAACAAACTCGAAATAAATTCAAGAAGGTGGATAGTACAATGTTACCCCTTGTTTTTCGACCTTGAGAAAATTATTTGACATTCTTCAAACCACCTTTGATTGGCCTTCGAATGCCTTAAAATGGATCCAAGTAACTTTCCCCATAGAGTCATAAGCCATAACATGAGTCCCACTTAGCTTAGATCAAGGCCCAAAAGAAGAAAATCTTTAATCTTTTCATTTATTTCAAATTATTGATTTTAAGTTAAAATCCATGTTTTCACCAGAAACACTCCCTTTTTCTAGAAATTACTATAGTTTTTCATCTTTGGGTAATACTCCAACTCCACTTTTCAAACTTCGCTTATGACCAAATTTTCTTTCTCTCAAACATCCTTAGGCCTTTTAATCAAAATCTCTTTTCTCCATAACTCAAGCGACTGTTAGTCCTAACGCATCTAAAAAATCATAATCTTGATTATTCTTCAATAATCGAAGACAATTATGAGATACATATTGATCATTCCTCATTTTCTATGCTTTTTATGTGCTTATTTTTTATCCAATTTTTATTATATTATTTTTCATCTTACAAACACATTTCCCTTTAGGTGTCTATTTTGCATTCATATTTCCAAATTATTTTTCAAAATTATCAGGCAATGTTCCATGTAGGTATCTCCTTAGTGCTTTCAAAATTAAATCCAAAGATTATTTTGTCAAAAAAATCTCTATGTTTCCCACTTCTCTGAGATGCATATGAGATCAAAATCTTCCTTAAAACCCAGATTTATTATTTATACAAATTCATGCATTAAAAGTGGATTATATCATAACGATGACAAGTCAAAACAAAGGAAATCAAAATTGACGTAAACATAGCTAAAAGGTAACAATTTGGGGCATCATGGGTATGTTAGTATTTCACCATGCATAACCAAGTCCCAAACCCAACCAAAGAATCTTTGGACCACGTAGACCATGAAATTGATGTTTTGAGTTTCATGACTTGAAATATCAATTTCAATATGCATCTAATCATACCTAGCCCAAATGATCGATGGTGGCTCTAAGTCTTTGGCCAGTTCATGGTGGCCATCCAACACTAGTTGGATGAGCGATTTGTCTAACAACTTTCCCCTTACTCTCACCTTATTATGCCTTATCCAAATCTTGATCAAAGGATATCCCAAAGGTGCCACTTTTAAGTCTTGCATGTTATCTAAGTGATCGAGTAAAGGGCATGTTGCAACAGCTTGGCGACTCCATTAGAAACCAATTCAGAGAGTTAGGCCTACGACTAGCCATGTCTTACTTAGCTTTTAGTTTATTCGGTTTTAGTCATTATTTGACTATAATCTATTTTTATTTCTATCTGCTAATCTTTTACTTTTCATGATTTTTGTCTTGTGATCATTAGGGGCTGCCTTGTTCCCAAATAAATATTAACTTAATAAGTATGATAATAAAGGGTAAATAAAAGGTTTGATTATTTCTCGAACATACATTGTGCATGTGTATTTACATTAAATTCTCACCAAACTCTATGGTGGGATTAGGATCCCAAATACTAAGAGGAAGTAACCTATCCACCTAAATGAGTTACCCTTTCTATAGGCAATAGCAATAACCTCCAAGATGTAAATTACCTATGTCTCTCATGAGTAACATTTTGCATTCACATAGGGTAACATATCCACCAGATCAAACCCATGTCATGAAGCCTGCGATGGGCCTAGGATTACGATACCATGGTTATCTTTACTAGATAAAGGAGCAATTCGGATATCAATTTAGATGTTAACTCAAACCTATATAATGAACAATACGAGCCAAACCATGTCAAACCATACTGAATGCTGCTAGAATAACTTGGAAAATAAGACATTTAGGGAAACACTCTTACCTTTCACTCCTTTATACCATCATTTTATGTAGACAATGATGAATTTCACTTCATCACTCGCATTTGTGCTTTTGCTCCTTTATAAGTTGCCAGGGCATCCTGTTACATTGTCTGATAGATGGCTAATGCTCATAGGTGAAACATGGAATGTTGCCACACATGATCTCTTTTAAATCCCCACATCACTTTTAAAAAAAATAAAGCTGACCCAATAAAGCATTATGCTATCTGATTGATAGCTTATGCATGTCCACCAATAAATGGCAATAAATGTACGTCGTTACTTAAATGGTTAATTATGCCTAAGAGGTTTCATATCACATTATCAAGGGCAAGCTTAACTCGGTCAAGCTATTATAATGTTTAACCAATGACTGACAATCTTTGTACTTCTATAAGTAATGGCAAGCGAAAGCCACTATTTTAGATTCTGCTTAAGGCCTCGTATTGCCTTCAAAAGGAATAAAATTTTGACCCGATTAAGTTTTCATGTTGTCTAGTTAATGGCTTGGCATTGATAACCCGTAGGTAATGAAAAGCAAATACCATCGCATGGGTCATAGTTTTTTACCTAAAAAAAATGCTTCCTCATTGTGAGGTTTTGACTCGAATGTGTCATTATGTTATCCATGTAAATTCGTACCATAAAGGAAAAGTGATACTTTCTTCGATCTTTTAGGTCCACCCCAAGGCATCATAATGCTTCTCATTGGGGCAAGTTTTGTGATTTATTTTTTGTTGCTTCTATTTCTTTCATTCTTATCGGTATACTTTAACCCTCTACTACCTTAATGTTTCGCGTATTCATGTCACGTGCATCATTTCTTGCATCAAACATGTTGAGACAATAGTTACGAAGGCATTGGTGAACAAACACCATAATTCCCATAATAAAATAGGATCTTTATCCCATTAGCATCATGTTTCCTTGATAAAGATCAAGGCATAATTTGTCCATTCGTATGGGTTCCCTCTTGTTAATAGCCAGACTATCGTGGCAGGTATGCTAGGGACATGATGATGGTATATTTCATGCATTCCATGTACTACTCCTAATATGATTAACAAGCCTAAAGATAAATCTTCAGGACAACATTTATGTTCATATCATCTTTTTATACCTTACATTGACATCCTCATTGCACTTGCTTACATATATCCATACATACATCTATTCATGGCACAAACTTAGAAAGTAAAGTGTCAGTCCTTATCAATGCAAGAATTTCTTTAAAGAAGCTCTATTGTTCTTTTGAGAGGTACCAAGATTAATTGAAACCATTGATCATGGAGAACGATGGTCAAGTTAGTGATTGAAAAACTAAAATTTATGTAAAAAAAGGCTGTGGAGCAAATGCTACGCTAAAATAATAGACCCAAGTAGTTGAGTTGGAAAAACTCTTATTAGCCTCAATGAAGGAAAAAGGGCAAGTCAGTGTAGCTAATATAGGGAAAGGGTTGGCATATCATAAAGTTCACACTACTAGTAACACTAGTGTTACACCTATCCAAGAGGGAGTATTCCAAGAGCAATGCCCTACATAACACCACTAGTACACCTAGTCATTTACATGAATCCAACTATAATGCATATGCATCCTAGACTTCATGGTGCAAATATTGAATCTTCCCTATCTAATCCACTAATTCCTGATCTGGATAACCTAATGGAGTAAGAGAAACCCAATCATGCCAAGCCCTCGAAAGCTATAAAGGATTTCAACAAATACCAACTGCTAGAAAAATAGTTTAGTGTAATCAAGGGGAATAACAAATTCGGATTCATAGACGCCAAATCATTAGGTCTAGTCTCCAACCTTATCATTCCACCAAAACTCAAAGTGCCTTGATCTTGACAAGTACAATGGGACTACTAATCCAACTATTCATATCCAGATATACTGCCGAAAGATGGCCAGGTATAAAAAGAATAAGAAACTTTAATTCACTATTTCCAAGATAGTCTAATTAGGGCAACCAGTTGGTGGTATAAAGAACTAGAAATGGCTAATATCCAAACATGGATTGATCTTGGTAATGCCTTCTTAGACCAATATAAGCACCTCTCTGATTGGATGCCAGATAAATTGTCTTTGAAAAGCATGGAAAAAACACCCACTAAGACCTGCAAGCAATATGCCTAAAAATAAAGGGAAGAAGCGACACAAATACATCCATCATTAAATGAGAAAGAGATGACCATGTATTTTATAGAGATATTACATGCCCCTTCTGTGATAAACTCATAAGGAATGCCATAAGGAATTTCATTGACCTCGTCAAGTCAGGGAAATAATTGAAAATGCAATTAAAAATTGAAAACTTAAAAGAGGTGGGACCCCTAACACTAAAAAAAAGAAGGTACCTATATATAAAAGAGAAGGTTTAAGTCTTGGTCTATGAAAGACAATGGACAAAGGTTTTTATAATACACCAGCCATATCTTGCAAACTAAATAAGTCACCCAGTAAGGAGTAATGTTGCATCAAATCCTTACTCAAGTTTTTACCCATAAGCATCTCTTGCGATGCGCAGCTCAATGTTCGTGACTCTAATTGGACCAACCTATTAGCTAAAGGGACTAGGTGATAATCAAAAAAGGTAATGGACAGCCAAGATAAAACCCTATAAAGCTAATCTTGATATCATACACAAATTTACTTCCTCGACTCATCAAAGATCAGTTGGTTTCTTTGATTTCTTCTAAGCCTATGGAGACACCACCATTGCTTATAGCCACCATATAGGGAGCACGAGTTATTCCATAAAAGAATATAAGGTACTAAAAAAAAAGTGTAGCAGTTGGTTAAAATAAGGGTTATTGGATTTTGATCAACTATAAGACAAGACGAGCGAATCTAGGTCAATAAATGTATTCTAATTTGGCATGCTTTATGTCAAAAGCTTTTGTCCTTGGATTGACATTATTTTTTTCTTCCATGAAATGAACATGGTCTAAATTTTCAATCAAGTGTTTAATGAAAGCATGATATTAGAAAGTTTTAAGAATTCTGATAATTACTTACATTCTTCATCTCTTTTTCAAGCTTCTCTATGCATAAAATTGACTAATCAAAAGACTCAAGAATTCAGGAAATCATATGAACCATGCCTATATGGCCACACTAAAACCATTAAGTAAACAAAAGCCTCGACTTAGGCTAGGAGTGATAAGGATCAATTTCTCAAAATTTATAGACTCCCTCAGAATTCAAACAAATATGATATTTTTCTAAGAATCTTATCGATAGTAATTTAATGTGTATTAGGATTGTGCCCCAGAAATATCCATCTTCTTCTTAATAAACCAAAATCTAAGCTACCGGACCTTACTTGGAAAGTTTTTTAGATTACATTTTGGGGCAACACCATAAAACTACCTTATGTCCCTAGCAAAACCTTTTGGATCTTATCCTTTCCTATTAATTCAACACTATCAAAGCATTTCCTAAAAAACTTTCTCAAAGCATGTTTTAGGGCATCATCATGGCCCTTTGTCCTTTGTTCTCCCTTATCATTTTGATATCTTGGAACCAAAATTCCCTGACAACTAAACCTCAAGGACAAAACGTAAAGTATTCCCTACAGCGTAAACCTCGGCATTACATGGTTCCTCATTAGTAGCAAACCAAAAATGAGGCAGGCCTATATATGTGAAGTGAAAAAATGAATCCAAGCATGCATTTAAAAAATAAAAAAATAAAAAATACATGGAACATCATGTGATTAAGATATTCAAAATATCTTCAAAGGAACTTTTTTGGAGAAATAACCCTTTAGTTCACAAAGTTATGTTTGAGATGAGAAATGGCCATCTTTCATCATTTTTCGTAAGTTAGAAAATTATTCTCCTTGCTACCCTCTTTAACCGTCTACATCATGGGGCAAAGAGAAAACCTATTTAAGGAATATAAAGGTAAATATCCTAATCTACAATTCTAAAAATGCCCATCATCAAGGGGCAAATATGAGGTGTAAGATTTCCTCCAAAAAAATTATGAAAAGTTAAAAGCAAAAGCATAAAAGAAAAATGAAAAGAAAAAATAAAAAATAAAAAGTCAAAACCAAAACAAAAGTCAAGAAAAGGGAACAAAAGTTCAAGAAACAGGGATAACCCAAAAGCAAAAAAATGATCCTTGATCCAATTACCCTTAAACACTAAATTTGAGCTTGTATTACAATCCTTAAAAAATCCATTTTGATTAAGCATGGCCATTTGAACTGATAAACCCATTCTTCAAGAAATTTGTTAATAAATTTTGAGCCTTCTTAAAAGCCATGGTAAAGTAGTCAATCAAAAAAAAATTAGAGATCTAGGTTGAAAACCTAAACCAGGTAATCTAGAGTAAAATAGAGAATTTTAAGTTTCATTCATGGGGTTACTAAAATCTTTACAAAGAAATTGACATTCCAAAAATCCTTGAACATCCTAAAGTGTTATCTTTAGAGGGACAAACTCTTAGAACTAAATCCCCTACCTTTCCAAATCAATTTTACAACCCTGAACCCATCATAGTCAATCCTAGTATGAATGGAAATATCAACAGTAAGAAGCTTAAAAGAACATAAAATTCGTTTGGTTTTTAAAAAATTCTTGTTTTATAAGAACTAGTCTATTTGGAAGCCTGGAAGAATAGGGAATCCAGTTTGCCTATGTTAAAACATCTTATTGGATTGAAAAAGCCCTTTTTAGGCCCTCCAAATTAAATGAAAAAACCAAATTACCCTTCAGGAAATCTTCTCAATTAGAGATCATCAGTCTTCAAGAGACTTGAATTATCATGCTAACTTAGGATTTTTCATCAAATTAACATTTTAAGGGAAAAATTGATGTCGTGAAAAAGATAAAATCTATCCTAATCATAAGGTAAAACTAAATTAGATGCCTCTTAACTTGAAAAGGGAAACCATTAAGAAATGTTAAGCTAGATTTGAAAAGGGCTGACCACGACTTCAGCCTTTACACCTTTCATCAACATACATGTCATTATTCATGAACATATGTACTGTTTGCATGGGTATTTAACCATTATCAATCAACATATGTTTCACTTCAAGTATGTTTGTATTATTATCGACTCTAGCATTTGTATCACTTCCCATGCATTTAGATCAAGACTAGTCTTGGTATTTGTATTCATATGCATTTACACCCTCATGCATCTGCACTCAAGTGCATTTTCATCGATGAGGATTCATATTCACACATATTAATCTACATCCAAGTACATTCATACTCAATAACCTTTGCACTCACATGCATCCATGCTTACAAGCATCGACACTTATATGCATTCTCACTCACCTATAATTGCACTTACATGCACTTTCATTCACCATATTTGCACTTATGTGCATGCACATTCATTTTTTTTGCACTCAAGTACATTCCCATTCATATCCATTCGCACTCACGGGTATTTGTACTAGTGTGTATATGCACTCACGTGCAATCATACTCACTTACTTTCACACTTATGAGCATTCTTATTCATGAACAATCGTACTCATGTGCATTCTTACTCATGTCTATTAACACCCATAGGCACCCATGACCACATGCATTCCCATTCATGTACATTCATATTTTCACACATCCTCAGTCATAAATATTTGTACTATATTACCTTACATGTATGTCCATCATTTCATTTATGTTAAGTTTTCACTAAAAGCATAGGCATTATTATCAACTTACTCATGACACAGTATAACATGGCATTTGTGCCTTAGCATCACATACATCACATATTCCCTCTTGAGAATGTTGACAAAAAATCTTTAAAAGCTTCTCTTGAAGACATTTTATTAAATAAAACTTTGAAAGCTTTTTTTAAAGATATTTCAAAAACCTTAAAGGCTCTCTTGAGAATGTATCTATTGAAGCCTCTCTTGAGGATATTTTCAACACCCCCAAGCCTTTCTTAAGGATATTTTATTAAAAACTTCCAGAGCCTCCTTTGAGGATGTTTTCATTAAAAATTTTTAGAGCCTTCCTTGATGACATTTGATCAAAAACTCCTAAAACCTCTCTTTAGGGCATTTTATCAAAAACTCATAATGCCTTTCTTGAGGATATTTCATCAAAATCTCCAAAGCCTTTTTCAAGGATATTTTATAAAAGATTTCCATGAAGCCTCTCTTGAGAACATTTTATCACAATTTAGAACCTCACCCAAGGATCCTGAAATAAAAGCTTCTCCTAAAGGTATTTTATCAAACATTTCAAAACCACTCTCAAAGATATTTCACCTTTGCACTTCAGAGCTTTTTTTGATGATATCCCTAAAAGTCTCTCTTAAGGATGTTTTAATTAGGACAATGTTAGAGCCTCTCTTATGGATGTTTGCGGTGCTTCTCATGAGGCTTTATTTTTAAATTTTTAAATAAAAAAATGTTTTGCCTTATATTAAGAGTTAAAGCCCAATATAGCTATTTTCACCCAGTAAGATTGGCTAATCCACAAAAAACTAGGCACTTATTAAGTCAGTCCATAAAGAGCTAGACACCTATTGAGTCTATCCATAAAAAGCTGGGCACCTATTGAGTCTATCCCACAAAAAACTATGCACCTGTTTAGTAAATCCACAAAGAGTTGGATGCCTATTGAATCTATCCATAAATAGTTGGGCACCTGTCAAGTCTATCCATAAGGAGTTGGGCATCTGTCAAGTTTGTTCACAAAGAGCTGGCACTTATCAAGTTAAAATCCATATCATCTGGCACTGTCGAGGGGATTAAACCATAAAAAACCTAAATGCTTAGTTACAAGGTTAAACCCTATAAGAACTTATTAAAATTTTCTTATTAGTTGGAATCATCGCCAATAAATTATACCAATGATGGTAAAACAATAATAAGACTTCATTTTTTTCTAGGCACTCAGGAGGCATCATTTTGCCTTGGACAAAGTAATGTTTATTCATTTTTGCCTATTCTTGATACTCAGCAATAGCCAAAGAAGGTAGCTGTAGACATCCTATTTTTTTCGGGCCAACATCCAATGCATCAGAAGTCTACAAAAAAATCCTGAGCTTATGCATATCGACATAGGCAAAAAACTTTAATCAAAATTAAACATAAATAGAGAATTAAATAAACATCTAAATTTTCTTAAGATCTTAGGAAGAGGTGTACACATGATCGGACGATCATGTAAAAACTTAGATATGATAGAAATCATACCTACCTAGAGACTTGTAACTTTGAGCTTGTTTATCCCTACATAATGCAACATGGGTTGATTACTATGATCTCTTCTGGAGGCAAAAAGTTGTCCAAGTGTTTTGCCTTTAACGGTGATCCATATAGAAGCCTATTAGAGCCTTCATGAGGTCTGATAGTTCTTTAGTGCTAGCTAAAAGGCTTCTTAAGCCTTAGCAAAAGACATCTTACCAATAGGCACAAATTCAAAAACATTTGGGAATGATTCACTTACCTATTATGCCAAAGAGAAAGAAAGACAGCTTCATAGAAAAGTAGGTGTTTTACGTAGATGCCAATAAACATATCAAAAAATACATAATATTTGATTCAATTGATTTGTTTAGGATAGAAAATTGATTTCCTATCTTTCATTGTGATAAAAAAACACTTGGAGATCAGCTATAATGTCAATTGATAGAAAAAAGGCTTAAGGAGCTTAGGAAACTATTTTTCTATTTTCATTGTATTAAAAATAATTCAAGAACACTAAAAAACATCATGAAAATTCAAAAAGAGCTTAAAAAAAGCATAGATGTTGTGCCAAACCCCTTTAGAGAAGTATAAGGTCTGCGCCTAAGGTTTCCTTAATGCTTTTTATTAGCCAAAAAGCCTTAATAGTGCATTTAAATACACCTTAGGCTAGGTTAGGCTTGACTAATGGGTCAAGCAAGCCCATTACTAACATGCCCAGAAGGTGGCCCCATTTTGAAGTGTTTCCTAAAGCCTAATTAAAATAATTTTAATTAGCTTATCGATGATTGGGTTTTAGTAAGAACTTATTAATATTTTACCCCAACACGCAACAAAGATAGCTATATCTAAAGGTGACAAAATGAACCCGAACCTAAAAACCTGCCTGAAAAAACTTCAGCCTGAACCTGAATCGAACCTGATTTAATCAAAAAGTCAATGGCTTGAACTTGAGAAAACCGATACCCTAAATGGCCCAAACCCAAGATAGCCTAAACCCGAAATGACCCGCACCTGAAAGAACCTGAACCCTAAATGACCTAAACTTAAAATAGCCCGAACCCGAAGTTAATACTAAGAATAAATATGAAAAATTATAATTAAATAATTTTTAATAAATCAAAAACTTTAATTTTGAAATTTTATTTGAATAGTCTTTTAATAATTTAATTAAATATTAAAAACTTAATTTATATTTTAAATATGATTAAACTTGCTCATGGGTTGGGCTGGGCCATGGCTTAAATTTTTTTAAGATCCTAAGCCTAGGCCCTTATTTAACGTGCCCAGACCTATATATTGAAGCAAGAATTACTGTTATCACATTAAAGAATATTTTTTATTAATATTATATATTTTTATAATTAAATTTAAATAAAATATATTATTTTAAGATTACTGTTTTGAGCCAGTTGGGCTAGTCTGATATAAAATATAAGAACTTGGGCTAAGGCCCAATTGGGCCGGGTGGATAGCCTGACCCTTAAACAGGTCTATATATGATAAAATATTAATTTATCAAAAAGTAAATCATATCATGAGCTTTGAAAACATTATCAAGAAAGTGTATTATCCATTTATCATAATTTTTTAATTTTATTAGTTAAACTCATTAAATATTGAAAGTTTGTGTATGTTAGTAATAAAATTTTAATACTTCTTTGAATATAATTCTTATTTTATAATTATAATTATTATAATTATTTGTAATGGTAATTAGAATATGATAATAGTATAAACAAAGTAAAAATTAAAAAATATGAAAGCCATAACGGATAATACTATATCAAAAATGAATTAAATATTAAATATTAATACCATATATAACTTAATTAAATATTAAAAATTTAAT